>SJYC01119508.1:0-20310 GCA_006408675.1 Madoqua kirkii
CTCCTAGGCTGAGCAGGGTGCAACCACAGGGACCAGCACAGACTTTCTCTGCAGGAGGGCTGCAAGGGCTGGGCAAGAGGCCATTACCCCAACACCGCCACGGTCTTCAGGGCTTGGGAGAGAAAGCGCACCTTCCCAAGCCATCCCTGGAAACTGCTTGGAGTCCAGTGCAGCCCAGCGGAGTCCTCGCATTCAAGTCTCTCCTCCTGGCTCCTCAACCACCCCCTCCCACCTCCCACCAGCTGGCCCTCCCACTACTCCACTAGACTGTCCTCCCCACCCCATTGGCCCCTCTCCCTGCTGGCTCCTGGCCCCAGCTCGTCCCCTTCTTGGTGCCCCTGTGAGGTTGTGCGGTGTCTGGGCATAGCGGACGCACCTTTCACACAGAAGATGCACAAGTCAACTCACCTTGTTGAGCAACTGAGGGCCTTGGGGAACCTGCTTTAATGAATAGGAGTGCATTTATAAATAGCATATCCATATGCAAATAAGTACCTCCAACAGCCTGGAAACTGGCTGGACTCTGATGGCTTCCTGTTAAGCAAAAACAGTTGATAACAACTAGGCTGTTTTTTCAGGAATGTAATGAAGAGACTTCTCTTGATTTATAAAGGGATTCCAACTTGGTTTCCTGGAAGATCAAGGTCCTTTCCTTCACAGATAGTATAACTCAATGCCCTGAAACCCCTGCTTGACCTGACACGCTCTCTATCAGGGGTCTTTTTGTTCACTGATGCATCCAAGTGCCCACACCTGTGCCTGCCAGATGATGGTGGGCAATAAATACTGTGTACAGAGATGGAGTCCTGGGGAAGCCAGGCACCCCTCCCCAGGGGCCTCTGAGAGCCAGTCTTCAGATCTTGAGCAAAGTAGAGCTTACAGGACACCAGGGTTGGAAAGACTCTTGAGTGTGATCACTGACCCTCTTCTCTGTCATCAGTTGGGGTAGCAAGCTCTGAGAGACTAAGTCTTGGCCAACGAACAAAGCATGTCAGAGGCAGAAGCAGGGCTGGAGACTGGGTCTCCAATGTCCAAAGCCTCGTCTCTCCTGGAGTCTGGGCTGCCTCCCAACACCAGCCTGGCCCCATCTGAAAAGAAACACCATCAAAAGAGCCCTAGCAGTGAGCAGGGCTTCCAAGAGCACTCTGGCTATATGCTTCCAGTTAACAGGGAAGCCAAGGCCCACAGAATAGAGCCTCTGGTCACACCTGGAAGGGGCTGTTTTCCTGACTTTCTGATATCAGCATGCAGCCTAGGAGCTAAGGCCAGGCTCCCCATCACTGCCTTTGGTTCCCTTGGGGGTCACAAGGCTTAGTTCCGTCTATCTAGTAATAGTAAGGTCACTTGGTCGGAGGACAGGGCTGCCTCTTTGCCTTCTAACTCCTGGCAGCCCAGGCAGCGTTTGGAGAATCAGAGGGGGCCATTTCTACACTGTTCCCATGGTCTCCATGAAACCTTCTTTGCTCCTGGCCCGTGGGCTCCCAGATCAGTTCTGCCATCGGCCTAGTCCTCCCAGATTTCTGTGACTGTGTCCTCACCTTCTGATTATGGAAGAAAAAATAAATTGTTCAACAATAATAACCTGAGGACAACTGGAAGAACTGGAAGCACTTTGCAAGAATAGACCAAATTCAAGGGCTAAATGGGAAAGCAGTTTAACAGTTAGAGGTTAGGAGAGCAGGTCCTAAAAAAGTCCACTCCTCTTTTAATCAACTGTATGGCTCCCAAAATCATACCACCTCTCACAGACTGTTTTCTTGCCTGAAAAAAGGCATGATTTGCCTGGAAAATTTAGCACCTAAAATCACTAAATTGTTTAATAATGAGAGTTAATGTTTTTTGAACACTTGCTATGTACCAAACTCTACTCTGAACACTTCACTCTTATTCATTCAACTTGCACTGCACACTTGATGCACTCAATATGCCAGCAAATTTGGGAAACTCAGCAGTGGCCACTGAACTGGAAAAGGTCAGTTTTCATTCCAATACCAAAGAAAGGCAATGCCAAAGAATGTTCAAACTACCGCACAACTGCACTCAATTGCAGTCATTTCACACACTAGCATATTAATGCTCAAAGTTCTCCAAGCCAGGCTTCAACAGTACATGAATTGAGAACTTCCATATGTTCAAGCTGGATTTAGAAAAGGCAGAGGAACCAGAGATCAAATTGCCAACATCCATTGGATCACAGAAAAAGTTGAATTCCAGAAAAACATCTACTTCTGCTTCATTGACTACGTTAAAGCCTCTGACTGTATGGATCACAAAAAACTGTGCAAAATTCCTAAAGATATGGGAATATCAGACCACCTTACCTGCCTCTTGAGAAACCTGTATACAGATCAAGAAGAAACAGTTAGAACTGGACATGGAACAACAGACTGGTTCCAAATTGGGGAAGGAGTATGTCAAGGCTATATACCATCACCTTGCTTGCTTAACTTCTATGCAGAGTACATCATGCAAAATGCAGGGCTGGATGAAGCACAAGCTGGAATCAAGATTGCTGGGAGATATATCAATGACGTCAGATATGCAGATGGCACCACCCTTATGGCAAAAAGCCAAGAGGAACTAAAGAACCTCTTGATGAAAGTGAAAGAGGAGAGTGGAAAAGCTGGCTTAAAACTCAACATTCAAAAAACTAAGGTCCTGGCCTCAGGTCCCATTACTTCCTCGCAAATAGATGGGGAAACAATGGAAAAGGTGACAGGCTTTATTTTCTTGGGCTGAAAAATCACTGCAGATGGTGACTGCAGTCACAAATTTAAAAGATGCTTGCTCCTTGGAAGAAAAGCTATGGCAAACCTAGACAGCATATTAAAAAGCAGAGACATTGCTTTGCCAGTAAAGGTCTGTCTAGTCAAAGCTATGGTTTTTCCAGTAGTCATGTATGGATGTGAGAGCTGGACCATCAAGAAGGTTGAGTGCCAAAGAATTGATGCTTTTGAACTGTGGTGTTGGAGAAGACTCTTGAGAGTCCCTTGGACTGCAAGATCAAACCAGTCAATCCTAAAGGAAATTAATCCTGACTATTCATTAGAGGGACTGATGCTGAGGCTAAAGCTCCAATATCTTGGCCACCTGAGGAGAAAAGCCATCTCACTGGAAAAGACCCTGATGCTGGGAAAGATAGAAGGCAGGAGGAGAAGGAGACAACAGAGGATGAGATGGTTGGATGGCATCACTGACTCAATAGACAGGGGGTTGAGCAAGCTTTGGTAGATAGTGAAAGATAGGAAAGCCTCAAATAGTCAGACACAACTGAGCAACTGAACAACACCACCACACCTATGAGGTAGATATTAGTTCCCCACTTTACAGATCAGGTACCTGAGAACCAGAGACATTAGGTTACTTGCCCAAGGTCACACAGCTAGTAGGCATTCTTCTAGCGGATGTGATAGACTTGGTACACTATAAGCACTCAATTGGGCTTCCCTGGTGGCTCAGCTGGTAAGGAATCCACCTGCAATGAGGGAGACCTGGATTCCATCCCTGGAGTGGGAAGGTCCCCTGGAGAGGAAAATAGCTACCCACTCCAGTATTCTGGCCTGGAGAATTGCATGGACTGTCCAAGAGGTCTCAAAGAAAGTCAGACACAACAGAGCAACTTTCACTTCACTTCACTTCAAGCGCTCGCTTAATAGTCTTATTGCTGTCCTTATGACTTGATTTTCTTTGTACCAGTCCAAAGAGCAGAATGAGCAAGTTGCATGTTAAGGAGTGTAATGGAGCAGGTGTTGGGTGGGGCGGGGACAAGAGCTGCCTCTAACACTTCTGAAGGAGCATCAAGGCACATCCTCTCAAAGTGTTTGCATCCAAGTTTTACATAAGAGCCAAGATGTATACTGGGCAAAGGCTTTGAATTTAGATCATATACAGTCATTTTCTATGGGCTCCAGGGCTCTGAGAGGGAGCAGAGAAGCCCTAAGTGAGCACTCACCTAAACAAGGGATGGTGGCTGGAATGAGGGTAAACCCAGCCAGATCAGGACCGCAGTGGGAATGTGGGGTCTGGCCCTGCAGCTGGGGGGGAAACACAGCCTGGCTGGCCACCCTGGAAGTATGCGTGTACTGTGTTCTGTGGGGAGGAAACCATTACAGCCTGAGTCAGCTCACTCAAACCCTGAAGCCAGGCCGTGGGACCCCTAGCTGGCATGGCTGGAGGCAGAGCACCCCTCACGTGGAAGGGGAGGCCCAGAAGTCACAAGTTGCACTTGCCATGTGACTGGCAGTGGTGAAAGTGTAAGGTGCTCGGTCGTGTCCAGCTCTTTGCCACCGCGTGGGCAGTGCCCACCAGGCTCCTCTGTCCATAGTAGGGGCAGCAGGAAATGCTGGCACAGTGAGCTCCGAGGTGCCTCTAAATCTTGGCCAGGATTCTGGCTCAGGTGGCTGCCCCTGTGAGCACAAATCGTGTAAAGTACTTCTAGAAATACCTCAAGCCCCCAGAAGACTTGAGAGAGGGAGATCTACAGATACCCGAACTGGAGCAGGGCCATGGAGATCCAGGTGCTTTGCTAAGGCCTGAGACATACAGGGAAGAACTTGCTAACTTCACAGAGTCTAACAATAAATCCAGCAACCTGAAATGGGAATGAGGTCTCTGACGCTGGGCGTGTGTCAGTAGAGGTTAAAGCACTGTCCACCAGGGTTGCTGAGGAGAGGTTCCCAGTCCTGTCCAGAGAGGTGTGAGATAAGCCTCCCTGATTCACCCTTCCTTTCTCTCTCTGCTTCCTCCTCTCTTCCCCTTCCCTCCCCAGGTGTGCCCAGTTTCCATCCAATGCTTTTCTCTCCCAGGGTTTCTCTGTTCATGCATCATCAGGCCCCCATACAGCCACAGAGCACAGAACTTGCTGCCCCTGTGAGCACAAATCATGTAAAGTACTTCTGGAAATCCCTCAAGCCCCCAGAAGACTTGAGACAGGGAGATCTACAGATACCCGAACTGGAGCAGGGCCATGGAGATCCAGATGCTTTGCTAAGGCCTGAGACATACAGGGAAGAACTTGCTAACATCAGAGAGTCTAACAATAAATCCCGCAACCTGAAATGGGAATGAGGTCTCTGACGCTGGGTGTGTCAGTAGAGGTTAAAGCACTGTCCACCAGGGTTGCTGAGGAGAGGTTCCCAGTCCTGTCCAGAGAGGTGTGAGATAAGCCTCCCTGATTCACCCTTCCTTTCTCTCTCTGCTTCCTCCTCTCTTCCCCTTCCCTCCCCAGGTGTGCCCAGTTTCCATCCAATGCTTTTCTCTCCCAGGGTTTCTCTGTTCATGCATCATCAGGCCCCCATACAGCCACAGAGCACAGAACAATGACAGAAACAGTGAGCTAACACAGGGGAACTGTGTGCTGTGACTCTGTGGATCCTGACCCATTCATGGCCTCAGAACAGGTCACCCAGATATTATTAGCCCCCATTTCACAGATAAGGAAACTGAGACCCAGGGAGGCCGAGTAGAAGAGGCTCAGCACTATACTTGTAGGAAGTGGTGGCACCAGGATCAGACTCAGGTGGCCTGGTCTCAGGTCCACACACTCAACCCCATTCCAGGTTGCCTCTCACCACATATGGCAGTACCCCTGTGGGCCCCACGTGGCTGGCCTGAGGCCTTGAGCCCTGGGTGGATCCCAGCCTGGAGGAGCCCATAGGAGTTCCCTCTTGGAGCCAAGAAGGCCCCAGCTGTCCTGACTCAGTGGACTCTTCCTGTTGGACAAGAGAATTCGTGGCCCTCAGGTGGGTTAGGAAGGAGTGAGGATGAGCTCTGCCTACAGGAAGGAAGCCAGGGCCAAGGTTATCAGAGCTGTAGGCGGGCAGCTCGCGGGCAGGGCTCTGGCCGCCTATCTCACCTCTGCTGTGATTTCTGCCACTGTCTGCAGGATGCAGGAAGCCCCTCGAGGAGACTGAGCCAGGGGTCTTGCTGGGGGCCATGAAGAAAATGACAGGTGTGGAAAAGCGTGGTTTCTCACTCTGCGACCCAGGAAGGAGAGAATGCCCAGGACCAGAGCAGGCAAGAACAGCTCCACAGAGGAGAGGCTGAGCCCTGAGCCATGCCCCGGGCAAAGGGAGAACAAGGGAGAGGGGTCAGGGAGCTGGGCACCAGGAGGCCCCCTCCTCATCCCAGTTCATAGGGCTGCTTCCATTCCCCACTCCGCAGGCCCTGTCCTCACTAAGGCTGGGTGTGAGCCTGCTGGCGGGCCTCCCGGCCCCACCCTCACTCTATAATCCCCTACCCAACGATCACTTATTCTCCACTGCTCCACACTGATTCCAGAACGCACTTCTGCCTCTGCCTTGACCCTGGTAACAGCTTCCGGGGGCTTCTCAGCACCCAGGAGCAGAGCCCAGTCCTCAGCCTGGTCCTGCCACCCACCACAGCTCTCCCTCCTGAACCCCCATCGCCTCAGCCCTTACCATTCTCCCAAAGGACAATCTAATCACCAACTCAGATTCTGTCCTCAGCTTTGAAGGCCCTTCCACTCTCTGCACCACAGGAAATTGTATTAGTTCTTCAAAGGCCCAACCCACCGCTCCTTGTATCATGAAGCAACCCCCCTGCCCCCAATCCCTCTTTTTCGACCCTGGAGCTTCCAGATAGTAAGTACAAAAATGACAGCAACCACTTCTGCAGCACTTGCTATGCTCCAGCACTATTCAAAAACTATTCTGGGTTACTTAGCTTTAGCCCACTAAGTCTTTTCACCCTTACAGTTGTGTGACATAAATATTATATCTGTCCCACTTCACAGATTGGAAGACTGAGTATAGATAGGTTAAGCAACGGGTCCAGGATCACACAGCTATTAAGGAGTATAACTGATATTCAGACCTGGAGAGCATGGTTTCAGAGCCTTAACCATGATTTGAGACTCATGGGTTTGTGTGTTGGTTATAGGCTTTGTTTCCTTCTAGGTGTGAAGCAAAGAGAACTAAAGAGTCTTGATGAAAGTGAAAGAGGAGAATGAAGAAGCTGGCTTAAAACTCAACATTCAGAAAACTAAGATCACGGCATCCGGTCCCAACACTTCATGGCACATATATGGGGAAACAGTGGAAACAGTGACAGACTATGTTCTTAGGCTACAAAATCACTGCAGATGGTGACTGCAGCCATGAAATTAAAAGACGCTTGCTCCTTGGAAGAAAAGCTATGACCAACCTAGACAGCATATTAAAAAGCAGAGACTTTACTTTGCCAAGAAAGGTCTGCCTAATCAAAGCTGTGGTTTCTCCAATAGTCATGTATGGATGTGAGAGTTGAACTATAAAGAAAGCTGAGTGCTGAAGAATTAATGCTTTAGAACTGTGGTGTTGGAGAAGACTCTTTAGAGTACCTTGGACTGCAAGAAGTTCCAACCAGTCCATCCTAAAGGAAATCAGTCCTGAATATTCACTGAAAGGCCTGATGCTGAAGCTGAAACTCCACCTGATGCGAGGAACTGACTAATTTGAAAAGACCCTGATGCTGGGAAAGATTGAAGGCAGGAGGAGAAGGGGACAACAGAGGATGATATGGTTGAATGACGTCACAAACTCAATGGACATGAGTTTGAGTGGCCTCTGGGAGTTGGTGATAGACAGGGAGGCCTGGCATGCTGCAGTACATGGGGTCTCAAAAGCTGGACACAAACGACTGAACTGAACTGAGGGTGTGAAGAGGAGGCCTGTGTATACTTCACTCCATAGCTCTTTGCCTGAGTGGGATTGAATTCCATAGTTAACTGATGACCAGGGTAGCAAGGGGCTTTAATCTCTACCCCCTGCATCACTGGGAACATCTCGTATGGGCAGATCCTCTCCTGGGCACCATCCCTGTCTCCCAGAGCTTGGCTTTTCACAGTATTACCTATGTGTCTCTGGAGCTGCCTGACAAAGACCTCCCAGTTGGTTTTGATAGTCCCCAAATCAACTCAGGCTCCTAGAAAAAGTGCCAGTCCAACCTTTTGCCTCTAAATTTCCCCATTCTCCCATCTCCACTCTCCACCATATTCAGCCCCAGAGAATGGTGATGTTGAAGCCCCGTGACAACAGGCATCTCCAGAGCTTCCCTAAGAGGCTATGCAGAGTTCAGTTTTATGCTTTTATGTATTTTTTTATTTGGCTGCATCAGGTGTTAGTTGCATCATGCAGAATCTTTAGTTGTGGCATGCAAACACTTAGTTGCAGCATGTAGGATCTAGTTTCTCAAACAGAGATCAAACCCAGGCACCCTGCATTGAGAGTGTGGAGTCTTAACTGCTGGACCACCAGGGAAGTCCCAGGATCCAATTTAAAATCTATTATCCTGCTCTGGTCCAAATTCCAACTGTTGACATTCCCAACCTTGTAATCTTAACACCACTTATAAAGTTCTGGCTAGTATTCATCATAAAATCACTATGTCTATATTAACACAATTAAAGGCCAGTAATTCTTATGCAAACAAAAGATAATGTGCCCAGGGCCTGGCACAGAGCAGATGCCATGAAACTCTAGTCTCCCTTCCTTCCTTCCTTCTGCACTTCTGTACTGAGCGCTTGCTGTGAGCCAGGGTTTGAGAAAAAAGCCCAAATACTGATCTTCATGGACTTGATACCCATCCGTGGGATGAGGTTTGAGAACACCAGCAGATGGAAGCCCAGGGAGCTGAGGACACAGTCCTCTACCTGGAGGGGTCCTGTGTGTGTGTGTGTGTGTGTGTGTGTGTGTGTGTGTGTGTGAGCATCATGGTGAGATGTGAGCATCGTGGTGAGATGTGAGATTCAGCAGAATCATTCTGGTAGAAGAGGAAAGGGGTGAGACTGGAGGCTGGCACATCAAGGAGGATAACTAAAATGGTCAAAAGAAAGATAATGGCCACCTCTTCTAGGAAAGTATCAGTGAGGTCAGAGATAAATGATACTTCAACAGTGTTTAGAGGTTACAATTAATTACAGCTTCTAGTTATCAAGTGACAACTGTGTCCTTGGTGTTGGATCTTTGTTCATTATCCATTATCTCCATCCTTACAGAAATTCTTCCACTGAGCTTCTATCAGACATGCTGGCAGAAGGCAGATGGCACCCTCAGACTCAGCACCATAAGAAGAGTTTAATCAATGTACTGTTTCACAGATGTGAGCTGGGTTAAGGAAAACTCTAAAGAATGGTGTTGCACCCTAGAGCTCGAAACCACGACCTGAGGCCAGAAAGGAGATGAAGAGGAAGCAGCTATGGGGACCCAGAGAGGAGAGCTTTGGGGTGCACCGAGGAGAGGAGGGTGCTTCAGCTGGGGGGCACACCACAGTGAGCCTGTGGTGACCTTGCAGGAAGGAGAACTAGGAGGAGTATAACACCTGTGAACAGGAGTGTAACCAGGTGATCGGCCTCCTGGGCACGGGGCTCAGTGGGGGAGGACAGTCCCGGAGGGCCCCGCACACGGTCAAGGCCAGAGGACCCGGGGACTGAATGCAGAGGAGGAGTTAAAGCTGATTCAGATTTCTGGCTGGACAGTGGTGCAGATGGTGACATGATGCTCTGAGATAGAGTCAAAGGGAAAGGAGGGCAGGACCTCTGTGGGGGAAAGCCCCTGCCTCCACCCCCAGGCTCCCATGTAGTCCCTGAGGGCCTGCCTTATTTCTAAAACAAAGGACTGACCAGCTACTTGGAATGGCTTCCTTTTGTCCCCCAACCAAGCACTCATCTTTCTTACTGCCACAACTCTGGGCCAGTACATGGCCCTTGGAGCCTTTCTCCCTACCCCCTAACCCCCTCCCTTCTGCCACCCAGGAGAGCAGCCTTTTAGGGAACATCTGGGGACAGTAAAGGAGAGAAAGGCCCAGGCTCTGGAGTCAGATGGAAGTTGAGTTGGGCATGCACAAACAGGTGGAATTTTATACATTCAGATGTGCAAAAGCACAGATCCTTATTTTCTATAATTCATCTTGTCTTGCTCTTGTGCTTGTATTCCCACCGATGCCAAGGAAAGGAGTGGGGAAGATCTTTTAACTCGTCAATTAAAGATCGCTCAGAATTTTCTAGCTTAAAACAGTCTCTTTCAGGTTAATTCAACATCTTTTGCATAAATACTCAAGTCTCTCAAAATTCAAGACCTCAGTTTCCCCTTTCATTGTATCTTCATTTTACTCCCTTCTTGCAGACAGCAACTGACTGCAGAGGGCAGCTGGCACCTCTCCTGGCAGATGAGTAAAAGCTTTAGACACCCATGCTGCCCACTGGCCTCTCACTGGTCTCAGACTGTGACCAGTATGTGGTGTGGCCCATATGTGGTGTGACCAGCTCCTGGTATTCACTGAGGTGCTGAGTCCTTGAGCTGTATCCTGGCTTCTGGTCACGAAGCCTGTATCAGCCAGTATCAGCTAGGTTATGCTGTGACAACAAACAGTCCCCACATCTCAGGGACATACAACAACGGAGTATTTCTCTCTGTGTTACACGTCCATCACAAGGCAGCCATGGGCTCTGAGCCATATCATCATGCTCCCTTCAGGATGCAGGCTGACGGAGCAGTCACCCTCCAGAGCACCGTGAATGGCACAGCAGAGGGAAGGAAGTTCCGCAGAGGGTCTCACTGCATGGCTGAGTGCTCTGTCTGAGAAGTGCACCTGTCACTTTTGCTCACAATGCTTTGACCAGCCCTGGACTTGTGACCCCACCACAGAGCCAGGATTTCAGTGCTTCCCTGTGCCAGGAAAGGGAGAGAAGCTGGAACACTCGGAAAACAGCACTAATAACCTCCAATAAGACTCCGTTCTGCGGCCTCCAGTACCTGACCAACACCAGACCTACTTGAATCCACCGTCATTCTCCCCCAAACCCCTTTGTGGGCTGGAAACACAAACAGGTTTTCTCCACCTTTCATCTCTACCCTTGACAGAGTAGAGTGCAGGAGGTCTTGTGGGGCTGCCCTTTGGCTCAGTCACCCAGATACTTTCCTTTGCCATTAAAAAAAATGTATACAAGTATTATTTTTACCAAAGTATAGTTGATTTACAATGTTGTGTTAGTTTCAGGTGTATAGCAAAGTGATTTGGTTATATATATGTGTGTATATCTATATTCTTTTTTTTCCTGTTCCTTCCCATTACAGTTTATTACAAGATATTGAATAGGGTTTCCTGTACTATATAGTAAATCCTTGTTGTTTATCTATTTTACATATGGTAGTCAGTCAGTTCAGTTGTTCAGTCGTGTCCGACTCTTTGCGACCCCATGAATCACAGCACGTCAGGCCTCCCTGTCCATCACCAACTCCCGGAGTTCACTCAGACTCACATCCATCAAGTCCGTGACGCCATCCAGCCATCTCATCCTCTGTTGTCCCCTTCTCCTCCTGCCCCCAATCCCTCCCAGCATCAGAGTCTTTTCCAGTGAGTCAACTCTTCTCATGAGGTGGCCAAAGTACTGGAGTTTCAGCTTTAGCATCATTCCTTCCAGAGAAATCCCAGGGCTGATCTCCTTCAGAACGGACTGATTGGATTTCCTTGCAGTCCAAGGGACTCTCAAGAGTCTTCTCCAACACCACAGTTCCAAAGCATCAATTCTTCAGAGCTAAGCTTTCTTTACAGTCCAACTCTCACATTCATACATGACCACAGGAGAAACCATAGCCTTGACTAGATGGACCTTTGTTGGTAATGTCTCTGCTTATAGGCATCTGTTAATCCCCTACTTCCAGTTTCTCTCTCTTTCCTCTCTCCTTGGTAACCATAAGTTTGTTTTCTGTATCTATGAGTCTGCTTCTGTTTTGTAAATAAGTTCTTTTGTACTACCTTTTAGTTTCCACATGTAAGTTTGATCACATATCCAGAAGAGATGAAAACTGTAAACTGAAGACACATGCACCCCAATGTTCACAGTGACACTCTTTACAACAGCCAAGACATGGAAGCCACCTAGCTGTCCATCAGCAAATGAATAAAGAATATATGGCATATAGACAATGGAATGTTACTCAGCCATAACAAAGAATGAAATAATGTCATTTGCAGCAACACAGACGGGCCCAGAGATTGTCATACCTGGAGGCCCCTAGCCCCATCTCGGTGACTGACCCCACTTCCCTGGCACTTCCACACTGGGAGCAACCAGTGAATTGGCCCTTTGTCTTTCTTCCTGCCTGCCATTCCAGTGGTGTCCATTCCTCTACTTCCTCTGCCTGTGGAGGGGAACTTCTTCCTTGTGATATCCTCCATTCTCCATTTTCCCCTCCTACACACCAGCCTGGTTTTTCCCTTCTGGCCTTCTGCCCACTCTTGCTCTTCACACGTTCATCCTGGGAGCACCTCCTTCATAAACCACTTATACATAGTTTCTCATCTTAGGGTTTGCTGTGGAAAATGCCACCTGGCACAGCACAGGCCCCACAGAGCTGTGGGCATGCACAGGTACGATTGAGAGTACCAGCTGCTCACTGAGTGCCTACTGTGTGCATGCCCTTTCACGTGATTTGTGTCAATCTTCAGAACTGAACTGCCAACTAGGACACATCATTATTATTCCCATTTTACAGATGGGGAAATTGAGGCTTACAGCAGTCATGTGACTTGCTGATGACCATTGGGCCCGTATGTGGTGGAGCAAGATTTGGATCCAAGACCATGGGACCCTGCAACCTGCTCCCCTACCATGCACACCCCCACCTCAGGGTGCTCAGTGGGTTAACACAGCCCAGATTCCCACAGCAGGAGGTAAGGTAATTAATTGAGGGAAAAACAAGATCCTTTTTGGAGGAATTGTAGAAGAGCAGGACTTCCCTGGTGGCTCAGATGGTAAAGCATCTGCCTACAGTTCAGGAGACCTGGGTTCAATCCCTGGGTTGGGAAGATCCTCTGGAGAAGGAAATGGCAACCCACTCAAGTACTCTTGCTTGGAAAATCCCATGGATGGAGGGGCTTGGTAGCTTACAGTCCATGAGGTCGCAAAGAGTCGGACATGACTGAAAACAAAGAGCTCAAAGTGGGGCCTTGGGAGGAGGGGCAGACTCCAGCCAGCAAGGGGGATTGGGAAGGGCACGGCTGAGCCAGCCCACAGGTACTACAAGAGAGAGGGGTCAGACTACAGACTGTTCCCTCTCCCATCCCACGCTGACACACACGGCTTGTACACAACACGGGATGTGTACACACCATCATGACACAGACACACCAGGAGCATTCGGGGGCTTATAGCACATATCTCACCATTCCCTTGCAGGGACCCTGGTTGCCCAACATCACTCTCCTGGGTACAGCCACTTCCTCTTGTACTAGAACATTCCCAGCATAGCTCTAGCCCCCAAGGAGGAACGGATAGGCCATGTAGGACACCCAGGGCAATGGGGTCAGCTCAGAGAGGGTCCTGGGTTGAGCTTGGAGACACAACCCCCACAGGACATGTTTGGATCAGAACTGGGGGAAAGATTATCCTGATCCAGCCCCTGATGAGGGAGCCTGGGAATAGCATGGACCTTGGCTGGACCGTGAGGGTCAGCAGGGGAAGGCAGGAGTGACCCATAGCTGGGACCCGTCATAGGGCAGCTTCTGTGTAAGACCCAGGAGGCTGCAGGAGTGGCTCTGGGTCAAGTGCAGCCAACACAGGAGTTCAAAGAGTGCCTTCCTAAGATCTGGGACCAAGCTTCCACCTGAGCTGCAGACAGGACTTGCAGCTTATCACAGGTGTGGGCAAGTAGCCATGGCTATGGGCAGGGAGGAAAGAGAAAGAAGAGAGAAGCCCAAGAATCACAGTCCTTTGGAGATGGCACCACGCAGCCCACACTGGCAGCAACAGAAGTATGTAGGGACCTTCAGTTTCAGGACTTCCACAGGGTCACCAGCCCCTAACACCCCTAGCCTCAGAAAATGGTTGGCTGGTGCTCTGTGACAACCTAGACAAGTGGCCTGGGGTGGGAGATGGGAGGGGAGTTTAAGAGGGAGGGAATATATGTTTACCTATGGCTGATTCATGTTGATGTAAAGCAGAAACCAACACAACATTGTAAAGCAATTGTCCTCCAGTTAAAAATACATAAACCTTTTAAAAAAAGAAAATGCTTGGGGGGCAGGAGAGGAGACAAGGACATGGGTAAGGAAGCATTGAACTCTGGGCTGGAAGCAAGAGAAGCAAAACCTGGGGGTTCTCCAGGGGCAAGCTGGAGTAGCCCCTGGGGTTGACCTGCCTGGTCTTGTCCTCTGTCTGGGTCCCTAGATGGTATCCCCTAAATGAGGAAATCCTCCACCCAACACATGCATAACCCACCTGCATTCTCATCCAGGACAAAATCCTTTCCTGCTAAGACCAAACTCCAGTGCTATTCCCTGGAATAAAACTGACTGTTCTCCCAAGCTTCCATGGAAGTCTCCCTTGACCCCTGGCCTGAATTCAGCCTTACCGCAAGCCTGCCCTGACTGAGCCCAGATCCAACTGGAAGCCTCACTCATGCTCTGCCCTGAACTTGAACGTTCTTTGTGAGTCTGTGACCTCAGTCCCAACAGCAGGTGCTGGCTTGCCTGTGTCCAGGGCCCTGGCTTCAGTAGTTCAGAAGGACCATGATTGGCACCTGGCAGCCGCCAGCCTCCGCTTACCTCGCCCTGAGCACCACAGGGGACCTGCTTAGAGTGCCCGGGGCTCCACGCAGTTCCGGCTGCACCTGCACATGATGGATGAGCGCTGGCATCATCAGCACCTCAGGAGGGATTCACCCATTTCCCTGCCTGTCACTTACCGCACTTTCTAAAGCACAGTAAGCCAGCTCCTTCTCTCAGCACCATTTGACTCCATCCCTGCCTCGGAGGGCTTCCTTGGCCCAGGACCCAAAAGGGATAGCCCAGTGTGTGATCACTTTGCTGACACTAACAGGCAGGCCGTGTCAGCAGTCACACATTCTGCTGACCACCTGGACCCCTCTGGCCTGGACCCAGCACTCCTGGCTCCTCTGAGGCCTCCATGCCCCCATAAGCATCTCCATCATCTACGAGTCCAAAGAAGGCAGGTGAGGCCAAGGCCACTGGGGGACCCTGTGACGCTGTGTCTCTAGCCCCTCTGGTTGGAGGGACTTGAGCAGACTCTGCTGTGGTCTCTCTCCCACCACCTTTGCCCTTCGCAACTGTCCCAACAAAGTGCATGTGAGCGGTCTTTACTGCTGTCACAGGACTCTGTGGGCAGTGGATGGTTAGTAGCTGCACGACCCATTGGAGAGTTGGGTGCTGGTGTGGGATAAGTGATTCAGGAAGAAGCCTGCAGGTAACAAGGAGGAGGGATGCTGTTGCAGAACCTGGAGGATCACCGCTGGAACCCGAAAACATTGAAGGTACCACCTCCACCCCCCAGAAAACCGATGTGAACCATGGAGGGCTAGGGTTTCAGCCTGAGGCTCAGAGGCAGAATCCTGCCAGGAAGAGATGGGAAAGTATTTCCAGACCTGGGGCCTCAGCCTCTGGGGTTGTCCTGAGCAGCCCCAAGGTGCAGGGGGGCTGTCAGGGTGCCCTGCCACCGAGTGCACAGGCTACCACAGGGTCCTATGCCTGGGGCCACCCGGGGCTCCAGCCTGGCATAGTGGGAGGAAAGTAGAGTGTTGACAGTAAGGTTTCACCTCAGTATAAGGAAACAACTTCCTAACACAGCATCCAATGTAAAAGAAACTCTAAAAAAAGAGACATGTCATCAACTCTGGCTGTTTATGGGCTTTGAAGACTGCCTGTAAAACCTCCTCGGTGATTAAGCAGAATGGCTCTATTTTGCCACGTAAGCATGGTTATTGCTCCTGGGTGGCTGCAGTGAATATAAAAACAGTTTAAGGAAGCCATCATCAAGGCATAATGAGTTTTTAAATATTAATTCATATGTTAATAACCATTCTAGATTAAGGGTGAGGTTTTGTGCTGTTAGCTTTCTGCCAGGGACCCAGGAATGCCTGCATCCTACTCTAGGTAACATGATGCGTGATACCCAGGGCAGAACTCAGAAGGGCTGGAACCTGGAACGTGGAGCTTTGGCTTTGGGGGCGCTGAACACTTCCCCAGATCTAGATGTGGCATCTGCAACTCCCAAGGGTCTGGGGAGAGAGCAAAGCCCTGGGAGAGGCTCTCAGTCTGCTTATGCTCCCAGGATGTAGAGTCAGAGGGGACGAGCAGAGGAGGGTTGGTCCCAGGACCCAGGGTTCATGCACTGCCTGGTCATCAGGATATCATGAACCTAAGTTGGAGTTCGCTAAAGCAGTGACATGGCCCAGCCGATGTTCTGAGTTCTGACCATGGAAGCTGGCAAAGCTCTCCTTCAGTGGGAGGACAGTGGTTGGGGAGGTCTGGGGAGGGCACAGTGAGGGGGTGAAGCAGCCTGTTTTTGTTTTCTCTTGACTTTCTGGTCTACCTAGTAGAGGGCATGGCTGCCTCCCAGGGGAGGGGACACAACTAGGAGACCACTGATGCAGTTCTGTTCCCAGCTCTCTAAAGCTCCTCCATCAGTCCCTACCGGTGGGACTTCCCTAGCAGTCCAGTGGCTAAGACTCCACACTTGTACTGCATGCGTTCGATCCTGATCGGGGCAACTAAGATTCCACATGCCCTGAGTGATGGGGGAAAAGACAGGACATTAACCGAATAACCCAAGGCTGTCCCACCAACTTAGGCCAAAAATTCAGCCTCCCTTCCATCTCCCCACCTTAAGTTCTGAGCAGCCCCACTGGCTCTGCTAGTTTACTCAGGGGCACCAATGACAGCCCAGGCGGCAGAAGTCTAAGCAGCAGAAAAATGCTCCCAAGTCTGAGCCCCACCTCCTCATTAAGTTCTTACAGGGAAACTAATGCCCCAAATGAAATCTCTTTCCATGTGTTAATCCATATTCAAAATTCTCACTACCTATCATTTTTTTTGGCAACCCCAAGGGAAGAGGGCCTTTCTTGGAGGCCTGGGTGTTGTCAAGGATACTTCTTTTAATTTTTGTTTATTTGTTTTTGGTTGCACTAGGTCTTCATTGCTGCACATGGTCTTTCTCAAGATCACTGCGAGGGCTTATTGCGGTGGCTTCTCATGTGAGCTCAGTAGCTATGGTGCACGGCCTTAGTTGCACTGTGGAATGTGGGATCTTCCTGGAACAGGGTTCAAATCCATGCCCCCAGCATTGGCAGGCAGATTCTTAACTGGACCACCAGTGAAATCCTTGAGGGAACCTCCTCACATTTGTAGCCTGGACCAAAAAACTTTGGTTTTCAAAGTCATACTTTGGCATAGTTTGGCCACCTGATACGAAGAACTGTCTCATTGGGAAAGACCCTGATGCTGGAAAAGACTGAAGGCAGGAGGAGAAGGGGATGACAGAGGATGAGATGGTTGGATGGCATCACTGACTCAGTGGACATGAGTTTGAGCTAGCTCTAGGAATTGGTAATGTACAGGGAGGCCTAGTGTGCTGCAGTCCATGGGGTTGCAAAGAGTCGGACAAGACTAAGTGACTGAACTAAATTGAACTGAATTCAAACTCTCTCATCTGTGCCATTTCCCCTAAAACTCCAAATAAAAAACATCAGTTACAGCCCCCAATCCAGGTGATCTGGAAACAAGTATGGCCCCATTATCAATAAATAACATTACCCAGGGGAAGTGAAGCTCTGACATTTCTATAGGCAACCATGGACCACAGCCTCTGTTAGAACCCTGGACTGGGAAGCAAGAGGACCAAGGTCAGCTTTCAACCCTCCCTCTAACCCTACATGCCCTTGAGCAAATCAGTTCCACCCATGGGTCTCAGTTTTTCCTACTGCAGAATGGGAATGATAGTCCTGCTGCTTCTTTCCCAAACCTATGGGGATAAACCAAGGGAAGCATTTTATAACTGCGGAGTGAGACTCAAGAGAATGCTCTCTGGATGCGTCCCCTCCTCCCTTCCTTGGCTTTCATCCATGTGGATCAGCTCCAAGGCCAAGGTGGCATCAGTGAGGAAATGCCCTTGCCAGGCCCAGCCTGAGCCAACCCCCAGAGCCTTCTCACCCCTGCCCTCACTTCCACTCTTACCCTCAGGCCTTATCTCCCTTCTTAACTCTGTGCCCTGCCTTGCCATCTCTGCTTACCCAGACAGAGTGTCCTAAGGCACAGGCCTAACGATATCTAGATGTCCAGATGTGAACTCAGGCACCAAAGCACAGCCCTGGGGTGCCCCACATCCGGCCCAGCCCCGCCCAGGGCAGCACAGGTTACATTATGTCAAGGAGCTTTCTCTCCCAGCAATCTTCCCCAGGGGCGTGAAGAAGTCCTGAGTGCTGTGAACACAGGGCTCCCACTTTTTGTCTAGATGGTTTCAGACTTGCTGGGACAAAGGGCTGAGCCCTTTCTTGGGGATAAGCGATAGCGGGGCTCGTGGAGCAAGGGGAACACTGCCCAGCAAGCCCGAGCAGCAGCTGGGATCTGACTGGTGGGGAGGGGGCCAGGTGGGCTGCAGGCTGGGCTCCAGCCCCACCATGGCTATAGCCTGGCTTCCCTGTTTGGAAATGGAGCCTGGCAGGGCTGGACATAGACCTCATGCTGAGAAAAAGGAGAGAGCCAGGCAAGGCCTAAAGGTTTCTGTTTCTGATCTCTTCTTGAGGACAAAGAGCAAAGCTGCTGGGAGCTGCTTGCCTTTGGGAGGAGGGATTGAGCAGCAGGTTAAGCAGCGGCCCCTGCTTGCTAACTGCAGCTCCTGATGCCTGACGGTGGGCTGCAGAGGCAGGTGTAAGGGTGGGGCTCTCATGCTTCCCCACCCAGCCCCTTCCCACCCTGTCCCCGTCATGCTCCAAGGCCCTGAGGGAAACCCGAGAGAAGAGTCCTGAAGATTGCTAACTCGGAGCTCTACCCCGAGCTAAGAAGTCCACTGGTGTTCAATATGGGGTGACTGGTAACAGCGAAGGTTAATACTCCAATCTGAGTACTGATCATGGAAATGTGACTGGCGTGACTGAGGAACCCAGTGTATAATTTTGTTGGGTTCATTTCAAAAGCCACTTGGGGTGAGTGGCTACAGCCCTGGCCAGCACAGATCTAGACTGAAGTGAGGAAGATGCTGCCCAGATTCCTTCCAGGTCCCTTCGGGGGCCCTGAGGAATGACATGACTGTCCCCTACTCCCTTCCTCTCCACTGGCCTTTCCTTTCTCTCTGCATCCAGAATGGGTCCTGCCCCGGGAGCCCGAGGTCTTGCTGACTGGGCTTCTAGGAACACTCAAGGAGTGAGGTTAGAAGCACGGGCTTTGGGGCCAGACAGACTGGAGTTCAAATCCATTGTTCCTCTGCCACTTAAAACAATCCACCCAGCTTTTCTGAACCTCTGTTTCCTCATCTGTAAAATGGGGTATCAGAAACAATACTAGCATCCATTCTGGGTTACTGTGAGCAGGGCGTGAGTTAATACATGTGAAGCACCAAGACTAGTGCCTGGCACACAGGAAGCACTCAGCAAAAGAGAGTTTTTGTTGCTTTCACCACCATTATCATCATCACCATCAGTCAGCATCACCAAAGTAGCAGCTAGAATTAGAAGGAAGTATTGACAACCGTCTTCTAGAGGGAGACTGTAGAGCTTAAAAATGCAGGTTGAGCCAGGAGCTTCTCCGAGAGCAATAGCGAGTAAAGGCTGTCAGGAAAAATCCCAAACACTGCTCTAAGCAATAACGGGGAGAGGGGGCAATACCCTCTGCTAATTGGGGAGGTATGTTCTTTCAGAGCATGGACAGACCTAACAGTTGATGCCCCTGCGTTGGAGGGCTGGGCGAGGGATGCACGTGTTGAATGGGATTTGTCAGCTGTCATGGAACAACCAGGCCTGCAGCTCGCCCCAGTGGGGACAGAGATAGGACAATGCACCCAGAAGCTCCCATGTCCACTGCTGACCGTGGCCCTGGCGCTCTTCCTGCCCACAGCTGAGCTGGGGGTCCTTGCAGTGTTGGACCTTAAAGGGGAGGGTGCTTTGAAATGGATGACTGACGTGGGACTCTACACGGGGAAGAAAGACAGATGCCAGCTGGGAGTGGCGGGGTCTTCCTGAGGCAGGTGGGTGGGATTTCAGATGGAGGTTTGCAGGAGAGCCCTGGTGGGGCAGTGGTCTCAGAACTGGGGGGAGGCAGACAGGGACTGGAGCACACCCAGGCATCAACACCTTCTCTTCAGGCCTGAGGCCTGCGGTGACACGCCTGGGAGATTCTGGAATCTGGGAGTCCTGTCGGCAAGGGCCCTAAACTCCCCATCTGCCTCCACCGCCCCAACCATGTGGCACCACTCCTGTCAGTGCCAGCCCCGGGGGATCTGGGGGAGCCTGAAGCCCTCCATCGAAGAGAGATATCAGCTGTCAGATGGCTGATCATGACCCACCATGGTGGCTGGCAGCAGAG
>SJYC01119511.1:0-26143 GCA_006408675.1 Madoqua kirkii
GGGGGCTCCAAAATCACTGCAGATGGTGACTGCAGCCATGAAATTAAAAGACACTTAGTCCTTGGAAGAAAAGTTATGACCAACCTAGATAGTATATTCAAAAGCAGAGACATTACTTTGCTGACTAAGGTCCATCTAGTCAAGGCTATGGTTTTTCCTGTGGTCATGTATGGATGTGAGAGTTGGACTGTGAAGAAAGCTGAACACTGAAGAATTGATGCTTTTGTACTGTGGTGTTGGAGAAGACTCTTGAGAGTCCCTTGGACTGCAAGGAGATCCGACCAGTCCATTCTGAAGGAGATCAACCCTGGGATTTCTTTGGAAGGAATGATGCTAAAGCTGAAACCAGTACTTTGGCCACCTCATGCGAAGAGTTGACTCATTGAAAAAGACTCTGATGCTGGGAGGGATTGGGGGCAGGAGGAGAAGGGGACAACCAACGATGAGATGGCTGGATGGCATCATGGACTCGATGGACGTCAGTCTGAGTGAACTCCGAGAGATGGCAATGAACAAGGAGGCCTGGCGTGCTGCGATTCATGGGGTCGAAAAGAGTCGGACACAACTGAGCAACTGAACTGAACTGAACAAATGGCAATGCCACAGGAGCCTGCAGGAAAGGGGGTAGACTCCCATCACAGGTGAGTCTGAGTGATTTTAAATGGATTTGCTACTCTTTCTCTTTTCTCCCTTCCCCTCCTGCTCTTCCATCCATTCCCTCTCTTTCCTTTTATGAACAACTTTGTCCAAAAGCTACTAGGTGAGGCCAAGCAAGGTCATTGTCTTCTCTGAAGGCCAGGAGAGGCCACAGTGGCCCAGAGCAGTGTGTCCTGTTGAATTTTGAGCACATGAACCCCATGTGGAGGGGTGTCCACCTCAGTGGGTCAGAATACGACAGAGTGAGGAAGGTGCCTGGGAGAATGGTATGGCAGGGAAAAGCCTAATTACAGAGAGGGGATAAAATGTATAGATATATGGAGGATCATGGGATTCATGTTTTACACTTTGGGGGAAGGGATTGAATGATCCTGGGTTAGAGCTGGAGTTGTCAGTGGGAACTCACAGTTCTCAGTAAAACATAGATAAGATTCCTTCTCCAGTGCATAAAAATGAAAGTGAAGTCGCTCAGTCGTGCCTGACTCTTTGTGACCCCATGGACTGCAGCCCACCAGGCTCCTCCGTCCATGGGATTTTCCAGGCAGGAGTACTAGAGTGGGGTGCCATTGCCTTCTCCAGATGATAGATAGATAAAAGCAAAAATATAGATGTAATGTGATCTATTGATCGATCAACCTATATTAATTTATTCCTTTGCTCACTCTACCAAGAAAGCATGGGAACAGCGACACACCAATAGTAAAGAGTGTACCTTGCATCCAGATCTTGAATCCTAAACATAGTTGTCCCTGAAACAGTGGTGACCAATCTTTCTGGTACCAAGGACAGGTTTTGTGGAAGACAATTTTTCCACAGACCTGGGTGGTGAGTGGTTTGGAGATAATTCAAGTGCATTCGACAACCCATTCCGGTATTCTTGCCTGGAGAATCCCACGGACAGAGGAGCCTGGAAGGCTACAGTCCATGAGGTCACAAGAATCAGACATGACTTATCAACTAAACAGCCATAAGTGCATTATGTTTATTGTGCACTTTCTATTATTATTACATCAACTCCACCTTAGATCATCAGGCATTAGATCCTGGAGGGTGGGTACCCCATTCTAAAATAAACCAGCATTTCTTAGAGAAATGCCTGATTCCAGGGCCAGAGCAGGGAAAGTACCAGATTAACCTAGGATATCCTATTGTGCCAAAAAGCCCGTGTGCTGAGATCCCAATGTGGTTATATCAAAAGGAAACAGAAGTCGGCTTGAAGGGGCTGTGAGAGCTCAGTCGCTTCAGCCATGTGTGACTCTGCACGACCGTGTGAACTATATGGCCAAGCTCCCCTGTGGAGCTTGGATAATCATGGGATTATCCAGGCAAGAATACTGCAGTGGGTTGCCATGCCCTCCTCCATCCCATTGGGCAAATCTGGGGCAGTTTGACCATCAAAATAAATAATGACAGTAGCAGTTTATAGCCCATTGAATAAAATAAGAACCCATGAATCCATAGTGACAAATGACTAAATGGAAAACTTAATGAGGAATGGGATATTTATATAGTCTCAAAGTACCTTCCCACATAGTTATTCATTAAAAGGGGAAGAGAGTGATTTTACAATGGAGCAGCCTAGCAGACACCATCTAATCAAGTGATTGAAGTGAATATTAGTAATCAAACAAATAAAAATTGGGCGTCACTTGATTAGAGACAATGAAAAGATCCTTGCCTCACATCTGTCATGTTTCTGCCAAAAATGCTCGGTCTGAACCAAATCATGAAAAACATTGTACAAACCCAAACTGAGGGCCATTCTACCACAGAACTAGCCTTTAGTCTCAAAAGTGACAACACAAGGAGACTCTGGGAAACTGTTTCTGGATTGAAGTAGAAAAAGGAATATGATAACTCAATGAGCTGTGATCTCCCCTAAATGGGTCCTTTTGCTATAAGGAACATTACTGGGACAATTGGTGAAGTTTGAGTGGGATCAGTTTGAGTGGGATCTAAAGACTAATTGGTAAGTTAGGTGTGGATGTTAACTTGCTGATTTTGCAGGCTGGCTGGTGGTTATGTAGGAGAATGTTCCTCTTGGTAGAAAACGCACCATAACCCATGTGGGTGGAAGGTGATAAGGCATCATGTAAGGAATTTATTTTCAAATGGTTCAGGGAACAAGATAATTTTGTGTGTTGTAGTCACCATTTTTCTGTAAAGTTGAGGTTATTTCAAAATAAGAATTACACTTTATAACAAATGCTGGAGAGGGTGTGGAGAAAAAGGGACTCTCCCACACTCTTGGTGGGAATGTAAATTAGTGCAGTCACTCTGGAAAATTTCATGGCAGGTCCTCAAAGAAAACCTAAAGTTAGAGCTACTGCATGATCCAGAAATCCCACTCCTGGGAATATATCTGGAGAAAACTGTATTTCAAAAAAGATACTTGCATCCTTACGTTCATAGCCACACTATTCACAATAGCCAAAATATGGAAACAACATCCATTGACAGATGAATGGATAAAGAAGAGGTAGTGTTGCCATTTCCTTCTCCAGGGATCTTCCTGACCCAGGGATCAAACCCAGGTCTCCCACATTGCAGGCAGACGCTTCACGTCTGAGCCACTAGGGAAGCCCAGTGGAATACTACTCAACCATAGAAAATGAAGTGCCATTTGCAACAATTTGCAAAGACTTAGAGATGACCACACTAAGTGAGTCAGAAAGAGAAAAATACTGTATGATACCACTTATGTGAGAAATCTAAAATATGACACGGATGGATCTGACAAAACAGAAACAGACTCACAGACAGACAACAGACTTGTGAATGCCAAGGGGGAGTTTGGGAGTTGGGGATTAGCAGAGGCAGACTATTGTACATAGGATGGATAAACAAGATCCTGCTGTACAGCACAGGGAACTATATTCAATATCCTATGATAAACCATAATGGAAAAGTATATGAAAAAGAATGGATATATGCATATAACTGAATCACTTTGCTGTACAGCAGAAATGAACACAGCATTGTAAATCAACTATACTTCAATAAAGCAAGTTTTTAAAAAAGAATTAAACTTTAAAAGGACTGGGGGAGGTCCTGCTCTAGGCTGAGAGCCAAAGCTGGAAAAAACAAGAACGCAGTTGCTCATATTCCAGGAGAGGTCCTGGATACCTCTGCAAGGCTTGCCAAGGGGAGGCCCAAACCAGCCCAGGCCCCGCCCCCAGGCATCAGCCTCCATCCAGCTCATCAGAGGGAGAAGTCAGAGACAAAGGGGAGATTTGGGAGCCAGGAATTCTCTGGACGTTCACATACTGCTGCTTGCCTCCCACCTGCCTCAGCAGTGGGAAAGGGCTGCCAGGCCATCACAGGGTTTTTTGAGGGCATGTGGCCTCTCCCCTGAGTTTGGGGCAGGTTCTTGACAACTCCCAGGGAAATCTGAAAGTCAGAGGCCAGCTGCAGCCATCTCTGCTGCAGAGAGAACTCACACTCCATGCTGGTGGAGTTTGGCTGGATGAAGGTGAAGGGGGGTCTCTAGGAGCAAGGGAAAGTTTGCATGGCTCAGCTTTCTTGGAAGAATCCTCCCCAAGGGGACAGTGTCCTCACTGGTGGGCACAGTGACTTCAGGAGTTGCTCCAACCGGAAGGGCATGCAGAAGCCCAGCAGAGTGGTTGTAAGGACACAGTGAGCTGAACTCTGAGTGAACTAAGTCCAGGGGTCAGAGGGAGCGCTTGCTCAGCCTGGGTCCGGGTCTGAAGTCTCCAGGGCTCACATTACACAAGAGTCCTGCTCCAGGACCTAACCATAGCCCCAGCTTCCTCCCCAGCTGTTGCTCAGATGTAGATGCTTGTAACAGTCAATAATTACTGTAACATCAGTGTGACAAATCCCTCCAGAAATACATGGAGACAGCAACCTCTCTCCCAGGTTGGCAGGTTGGGTAGGTGGCCACTTCAGGGTGCAGGCCAGCTGGGTTGGCTGCAGGATTTTGTTGGGTCTAGGCAGGCTTCTTAAGCCCATCAGAGGGCTAATAGCTCCCTTGGCTTGTGCTTGTTAGCCCATCAAAGGAAAAAGGAGGCTGAGCGGAAATACAAGGCCCTGTCCAGAGCCCACACACAGTCACTTCCGTTGTTGAAACAAGTCACAGAAGGTGTCAGTCTTCTACTGCTGTGTAACAAAGTACCATAACCTGAGCTGCTTAAAACAACACCCATTTATTAGCTCACAGTCTGTAGGTCAGAAGCCCGGCTTGGTGTGATGGATTCTCCTTGTGCTACTGTGCTGTGCGACCCTATGGACTATGGCCTGCTAGGTTCGTCTGTCTGTGGCATTCTACAGGCAAGATTACTGGAGTGGGTTGCCATGCCCTCCTCCAGGGGATCTTCCCGACCCAGGGATGGAATCTGCGTCTCTTACATCTGTTGCATTGGCAGGTGGCTTCTCTACCACTAGTGCCACCTGGGAAGCCAGATGGATTCTCTGTTCAGGCTGAAATCAGGGTGTGAGCTGTTCTCATCTAGAGCCCAGATCCTCTTCCAAGCTCATTCCTACTATTGTGGAGGTAGGATCATTCCTTGAGCCCATTGAAGTCCCTGCTTCCTTGCTGGCTGTCTGCCAGGGCTGCTCTCAGCTTCTGGAGGCCACCCACATTCCTTGTCACATGGCCTCCCCCGTCCTTAATACAGCAATGTTGCAGCAAATTCATCTCGTAGCTTGAAACTTTCTGACTTCGCTTTCTGCTGCTGGCCAGAGAAATTGCTCTACTTTTAAGGGGCTTATTTGACTGGGTCGGGCCCACCTGGAGAATCTCGGACTGTAAGATCAGCTGACCTGGGACGTTAGTTACGTTTGCAAAGTCCCTTCACAGCAGCACCTACACCTAGATTTGTGTTTTATTGAATAACTTGGAGTCGGGAAACCTGGAGGTTGGAGGGCATCTTCAGAATTCTGCTTACCACATAAGACCAAGTCCAACATCTCTGGGTGGGAAACCATGTGTCTCCCCAGAAAGGGAAGCGACATGTTCCCAAACCATTATTGTATCTCTCACACGTTCCTGAAAAACCTTCTCTAAATCCACTCCTGTGACCACAGACAGTCTTCAGTGGCACCTAGGCAGAACCTAAGAGAAAAGGGGGGCCCCAGGCCTGTTCCCAAGGAGCTCCATCGCTGTCCTTTCCCAGGATGGCCCTGGACCTAGGATCCCAGGCCCCAGGGACCCTCCTGAAACCCCTGCCTTTGGTTCCTTATCCTGTCCCACTCTGGGTGGTGGTCCAGCCTTCACTTCACTCGCTGTTTGTCACGGGCTCTGGGACCCCCACCCACAATGGTTGAGTGTCTGAGCTGCCTCTGTTTCCCTAGGGGTGGCATGTTTTGGAAGAGTGTCTCTACCTCCTGGGACTCAGGACCTAGACTCAGTTTAAACAGAGAGGATGAGCTGGCCCCCTGGATTCTGAGCATTCTCTAGGCATCAGCCTTGGGCCTGACCGAGCAGCTGAGGGGCTTTGAGAACAAGGTCACGACTTGGCAACTGAAAGCCAGTCGAGCTCCTTCCATCAAGTTTTTAACTAGAAAAATAGTGTGCCCATTTCTCTGTAATACACCTCTGGGCTTTTTTTATTATGACTTCATTTCCCCTTGTAATATTGGAACGTCTCTATAATTGTAAAAGTGTAATAGAATCTAATAGAATTTCATTTGGCGCCCGGAATGCTCCGTGCCAGGGCCGCTCGTTCGGAGTGAAATAATGATGTCTAATGCCCACACACGGCTCCCTGTGACCTTATTCAATCTTGGGGCTGATCAGGAAATATATTGATTCAATTATACACTGATGACAAATGAACTCAAAGAAAGAGGAAAAAAAGGTCAGCATATATTTGAAAATGTAAATCTTAGCAATGTCTTTGGGGTTCACCCAAAAAAAAAAGCCATTTCAAAATGCCATTTGTGGCTAATAGTGTGGAGTTCCAGGCTCGATTAGGGAGACTCGTTGGGTGACTGGAAAGGCATTAATGGGGCATCGCTTCTTTAGAGCAGGGATCAGACCCAAATCTGCCCTCAGCAGCTCCTGCCTGCGCAACCTCTCCCAGCACTGCCCCTTCCCCTGCGGCCAGGCCTTCCTCCCTCCCTGCCGTCCTCCTTCCTTCCCTCCTTCCCTCTGGAGAGATGGCCAGGAGACAGGGTGACAGGTCAAACCACTAGGCGTCTGGACGGAGTGACGACAGGGAGGGTCGAGGATGGAGGGTGGTGTCCTGTCAGCAGGGCGGCACAGCAGACAAACCCGCAGTCGGGTAGCAAGGGGCAAGGTGTGCCAGAGGAGGAGGGACAGAGATCCAGGGTAGCAAGGGGCAAGGTGTGCCAGAGGAGGAGGGACAGAGATCCAGGGTAGCAAGGGGCGAGGTGTGCCAGAGGAGGAGGGACAGAGATCCAGGGTAGCAAGGGGCGAGGTGTGCCAGAGGAGGAGGGACAGAGATCCAGGGTAGCAAGGGGCGAGGTGTGCCAGAGGAGGAGGGACAGAGATCCAGGGTAGCAAGGGGCGAGGTGTGCCAGAGGAGGAGGGACAGAGATCCAGGGTAGCAAGGGGCGAGGTGTGCCAGAGGAGGAGGGACAGAGATCCAGGGTAGCAAGGGGCGAGGTGTGCCAGAGGAGGAGGGACAGAGATCCAGGGTAGCAAGGGGCGAGGTGTGCCAGAGGAGGAGGGACAGAGATCCAGGGTAGCAAGGGGCGAGGTGTGCCAGAGGAGGAGGGACAGAGATCCAGGGTAGCAAGGGGCGAGGTGTGCCAGAGGAGGAGGGACAGAGATCCAGGGTAGCAAGGGGCGAGGTGTGCCAGAGGAGGAGGGACAGAGATCCAGGGTAGCAAGGGGCGAGGTGTGCCAGAGGAGGAGGGACAGAGATCCAGGGTAGCAAGGGGCGAGGTGTGCCAGAGGAGGAGGGACAGAGATCCAGGGTAGCAAGGGGCGAGGTGTGCCAGAGGAGGAGGGACAGAGATCCAGGGTAGCAAGAGGCGAGGTGTGCCAGAGGAGGAGGGACAGAGATCCAGGGTAGCAAGAGGCGAGGTGTGCCAGAGGTGGAGGGACAGAGATCCAGGGTAGCAAGGGGCGAGGTGTGCCAGAGGAGGAGGGACAGAGATCCAGGGTAGCAAGAGGCGAGGTGTGCCAGAGGAGGAGGGACAGAGATCCAGGGTAGCAAGGGGCAAGGTGTGCCAGAGGAGGAGGGACAGAGATCCGAGAGGCCTGGGGTCACAGGAGTCAGGCGAGAGAAGACTTTAAAGAAGGAGGAAAAGACCAGTCATGTCAAACACTGTCAAATTCTAGAAGAAGGAGCATAAAACTCTAAGGTATTCATGGAATTTCTCTAATTAAAAAATTCTTTAATTAGGATATCTTATGGCAGCATACATAAATATGAAGTGTACAGCTTGATGAGATTTTTTCCAAATTTATATGTGCCTGTAATCACCACCCAAATCGACATAATTGACGTATAGGATATAGTCAACCCTGCGTATTCATGGCATCTGCATCCATAAATTCAAAATATTTGAGCTTTGAAAGTATTTGGGAAACAATAATTCCAGAAAGCTCCAAAAAGCAAAATTTGGTTTTGCCACACACTGACAACTATTTATAGACTACCACAGGTGGCTCAGTGGTAAAGAATTCACTTGACAATGCAGGAGACACAGGTGATGCGGGTTCAATCCCTGGATTGGGAAGATCTCCTGGAGGAGGGTATGGCAACCCACTCCAGCAATCTTGCCTAGAGAATCCCATGGACCGAGAAGCATGGTGGGCTACAAAGTCACAAAGAGTTGGACTCAACTGAAGCGACTGAGCATGCATGGGAAAATATGCACACATTACATAACAATACTCCATCATCTGATAGAAAGGACTTGAGCATCCTTGAGTTTTGGTATCCAAGGGAGGATCCTGGAGCCAGCATCTCGTGGATACCAAAGGACCACTATATTTCCAGTACCCAGTGGCCTTCCGACTCCTTGAAATTAATAGCCTCACATGGCCCTAGGTAAACACTGTTCTGACATCTATCCTCATACATTAGTTTTGCCTGCCTTTGCATTTCTTATCAATGGAATCACATAGTATGTACTTTTCTGCACCTAGCTTCTTTCCTGCAGTTTTGTGTCAGTGAGACTTAGCCATGCTATATGCACCAGCAGTCCTTGCTTTGCACAGCAGGACTGTGAAATGAATATATAGGCTGAAACCACACGAAGTGATCTTGATAATCGGTGGGGAACATTATAATTGCTCTGTGACTTTTAAAATTTTTAATCAAAACATTAAAAACACTCTTCCTGTTGGTTATAAATTACAAGGAAATGAAAAAATAGTAACACTAATATTTAGTACCCTGTTATTCAAAGCATTAAAAATTAGGTTTTTTTGTAAAAGAAAAAGTATCAAGAGTAGTTGGAAGAGTACTTGTCTCCTTCTGCTTGTGCTGTGTAACTTACAATACAGAGCAAACTGAAAGAGCTCTATTAATTTCGAGGAGTCACGAGAAGGCTGCTGGGTGCTGGAAATATAGTGGTCCATTGCTATCTGCGAGGCGTTGGCTCCAGGGCCCTGTGCCTTGGCAAACCATCCTGCTGTTTTCTAAGTCTGGATCAGCCTCCAACTTTGTGCCTTTTGTGCTCTCCATGTGGTGAAATATCTCTGAAAGTTTTTTAATTCAACGTTTTGTATGAGCTTCCCTTTCTCTGGGACATCTTCATCTGCTCCGTCACAGCCATGTTCCCCATTTACAATAAGCTCATCCACACTAAGTTCCTCTGGCTGCCTGTCTAAGGTCAGTCAGCGGCTATGTCAGCATTCTCAGGATCCACTCTCTCTTCTGTAACTCCGCTTAACATTTGGTTCAAATTTCAACTCCATCATTATTGATTTTCATGTCTTTGTTGCAATTTCATCTTTGTGACTAATTCCTTCTTTCATGTAACAGTTTTTGCAAGTGCTGCATTTATAATTTAGAGATGAGGCGGCAACACAACTGTACAGCTGCTGTCCATTCATAAAATAAACAGCAGGTGCCCAGTGGCTAGTCACCCACGGACTCTCAAAGAAGTGACGTGACTGGCCACAGACCATGCTGTGCACCTGCTCTTTATGTAGTGATTTGCAGACTGAACCGAGTAGGGAAGTTTTGTTCTACACAGGTGCAACTCATATACCATGGTAACTAAAATTTGAACCGTGTTATTGGGAAATTGCATTATCTGTCTAACTTATGGTAATTGAGGTTTATGCATATTGGAACCATGTAAAATGAAGCTTGCTTGTGTAAATATTGGTTCTTTTTCAGTGCTGTATACTACTCTGCCTTGTGACTATGTCTCTATTTGTTCCTCCTTCTGTTGATGGATACTTGGGTTGTTTCCAGTTTGCCTCTATTATGAATAAGCTGCTATGAATTTCATTATACCTGTCTCTGAGAACATATGCACTCATTTTGGTTGGTTAAAGCTTTTTCTATCCAATTATTTCATGTGACCCCAGGCAAGTCCCCATCCTCACAGAGCTGGGGCATCTGATCCACACCTGTAAAGAGAGAGGGTTCACAGGGTGGTAATTGGACTGATATGGGAGAAAGGACCTGGAGGGATCACATAGTTTGCTCCTTCCCCTCCCCTAGAACTATTTCACAGTTAGGAAGATAGAATCTAGATCCAGAGGGACTTCCCTGAGATCACACAGAGTGAGATCTCTGGGGCCCTCTCACCTGCCCTCTATGAAACCTGCCTGCCCTGTGGAGGGTTGCCCTCAAGGGTCAGTCGTCCTGGTTATGGGGCTACAGCTTGCCTTATACTGGGACTAGTGGGGTTTCCCCCTCCCTCTCTCTCTACAGGAAAACAACTCCACCCCATCTACATGACACTGAGTTCAAATCAGGTGTGTGGGGCTGGGAGGCCGGAAAAACTGAAACCTTCCCTTCTCTTGATACTCTAGAAGTTCTCAGTAAAAGCTCAGCAGGCCTGGCTGCCCCATTTAATTTTCATAATTAGCTGACAGCTCATTAGCAGCTCATTAGAAGCCCTGGAAATGCAGTGACAGTAACAAATTCGGTGCAACCAGGCAGTCTGGGGTGTCCCCAGGGGCCTGACCCAGGCTGGGCTTGTGGGTACCAGGATGGGGTAGGGGGCGGGAAGCTACTGGGAATGAGCTCAGCTTCTATGCCCATGTCTGAATCCTCAGAGCCTGAATCCTCGTCCTTGGATCCCATTAAAACATGCCCCTCTCCAGCCACCTGTCCATTGCCACTTTCCAGCCCCAGCCCCAGCTGCGGGACCCTCAGCTACCCTCCTGTGGGCTTCTCTCCCTTGAAGACCAGGTAGGAGGAGGCAGGCTGGCTCCAAGACAGGGGACTCCAAAGCCTCTAGGGCGTCCCAGAGAGCCCAGACTCTCTGCCCAACACTGGGTACCAGGCCGTGCCCGGAGACCTGAGTGCCCCTCTGTCCGCTCACTGCATCCTGGGGTGCATGCACTCCAATCTCTTCTCCACTTGTCCCTCTCACTCTTGTCAAAGCTCTGTCTATCTGAATCTATCCCCATGCCTTCAACATTCACTAGGCACCTATGATTTGCCTGTTCTGTGCTAAGTCAGAAGTAGCTACAAAGAGCTAGGTTACATCAAGTCCTGAAGTAAAGGACTCATGACACAGTAGAAAGGAGAGGCATAAACAGACATCACAGTCCTATGGAAAAGATTGGGTAAAGGATGGAGTAGAAACTGCAGACACCTCAGAAGAGAGGACTCCAGGACTCCAGGGGTTGGACCTGTTAGGGGAGGCTTCCTGGAGGAGGTAGTATCTTGAAGGAGGAGCAGGGGTTTGTGATCTGTTTATCCTCCAGAGCATCACCTCTGCACCTTCATTCTCACTGTAGCCCAGGCCCCCCTCCTTATAGCTGAGCCCCTCCACCTCAGGGCCTCGGACCACCGAAGGCTCTGGGAGCAGAGGACAGAGACTGGGAACGGAGACACCCCCACGGGAGACAGCTAGAGCCTGTAGGAGGCAGGGAGAGACATAGCGACTTCCAGGGAGGGGATGGGAGAAGGAAAGAACAGGACATAGGGGTCGGTGGGCGTGCAGGAGGGGAAAGGAAAGTCAGAGGGGAAGGGCCCAGGCAGTCCCAGACTCCTTCAGCCCACTGACCTTGGAAAAGTCGCTTCCCTCCCCTGGATTTCAGTTCTGTCTTTCTATCACTCCATGGGAACCATGCAAGGTCAGACCTCACCAAGGACTGGGTGCCTGGTGTGGCCGCCAAAGGTCAGGGTATTGCAAGGCCAGCCTGGCTCCCAATCCTGAGCTCCCGTCTCCACCTCGGGGTGGCCGTACGTCTGCCACTGGGATCGATGGGAAGCCATTATCATCGCCACATTTTAATGACACCAATTAATTCCCCATCTGTGGGTCCCCTGCCGCCTTCAGCGTTGAAGGTTAAAGGGAGGGGCACTGGCTCAGTGTGGCTCTTCCCCGGGATGACAGTTACAGGCCGATCTGTGTGATGTGTGTGTACCATTGTGTGTGTTCATTATCCTTGTGCTGCCTGTATATAAAGGCAATGCTCATTGTTACTGGTTTATGTGTGTACCTGTGTGTGCTCTGTATGTGTCATGTGTATACACAATGTGTGTACAAGTCTACATCTTTATGTATGTGTAAAGTATGTGTGTCCTTATATGTGTACAAAGTGTGTACATAAAAATTATGCCTCTATATCATGTTTGTACACAATGTAGGGCTTATCTGTGTGCACTGTGCGTGTGAAGCTTCTCTGTGTGAGTCCTATGCCAAGGAACAATGAGGACACAGAGAATTTGCATCTCTGTGGGAGTAAATTCTGTGTCTTCCTGCGTCATTGTATACACACCTGTGGATGTGTGCCCACCTGTGCATTCGTGTGCTGACTATGTGGAGCCCTGACCAGCAGATCCTGCTTGCTGCAGTGATGTGGGTAGGCAGGGGTAGAGGCTCCTCTTGGCTTCCTTGGGGCTGGGTTCTGCCCGTGAGCCCAGGGTTCTAAGGGTAGGTCTTCTTGTGCTCTGACATGGACCTGAGGCTGCCTGACCTTCGTGTGTATCTCAAAGGATAAATAGGAGTTCACCAAGCAAATGGAGTGGTAGAGAGGGAAGGGGGTTCCTAAATGTTCTAAGGGTGAATCATACATTCACATATCTTTACAGAAACCCTGTGGAGTGGGCATCATCATTAGTCCCATTTTACAGGTGAGGAACATGAGGCACAGAGGTGTCGTCCAAAGACACATAGCTTGAAAGTGGTCAATCAGGATTTGAACAGACACCCACACTGGCTCATATACACAGTGCACATGTAGACAAGGCAATGGACATATGCTCACATGATCACACAGGCATGCTGGGCACATACTTGTGCACCCACACACGTGTACACACCCACACCCAGGCTGTGTGCAGTGTCCCCAGCTGTCCAGGGTGACCCAGACCAGAGCTCTAGCTCGGCCCTGGCGTCGCTGGGGGTGGGCACCTAGGGGGAGGAAGGCGGTGAGCGTGAGATGAAGGAGGACCAGAGGGAAGTGCCCAGGGGGTGGTCTTCACCTTTTAACCCCACCCCTGCAGCCCGAGAACAGAGGGTAGGGTCCTTCCCACGCAGCACCTAAACAAGCACCCGTGCTCCACAGACCCCAGCATAGAGCACTTTCTCCATCAGCCTTGGAGGAACACTGCCACCCTGTCCCTGCCCAAGCATGCAGAAAGGATTCTCTGGGAAATGGGAGACTCCATTCCCAGATGCCATTCCCCACAAGCCTCACACATCCCCAGTCCCCTGCAGGGCCAGCAGTCACATAGGTTTAATAAGAAAAAAACCTAAAAGCTGCTGCCTGCCCTGTGCACGGATGCTGCCTCTGGCCCAAGGAGGCTCCCTGAGGGCCAGGCTGTCCCTGAGGTGCTCCGCTAAGGTCAAGCAGTGCTCCGGCCACACCCTCATCCCCCAGAAGTTACCAAAGGGTAGGCTGCCCTGCCCTGCCTTGCCGGAAAGCCTGCTTGCCATCCCTCCCCTGGGCTCGCTCTCTCTCCTCGGGGTGGCCGTACGTCTGCCACTGGGATCGATGGGAAGCCATTATCATCGCCACATTTTAATGACACCAATTAATTCCCCATCTGTGGGTCCCCTGCCGCCTTCAGCGTTGAAGGTTAAAGGGAGGGGCACTGGCTCAGTGTGGCTCTTCCCCGGGATGACAGTTACAGGCCGATCTGTGTGATGTGTGTGTACCATTGTGTGTGTTCATTATCCTTGTGCTGCCTGTATATAAAGGCAATGCTTATTGTTACTGGTTTATGTGTGTACCTGTGTGTGCTCTGTATGTGTCATGTGTTACACAATGTGTGTACAAGTCTACATCTTTATGTATGTGTAAAGTATGTGTGTCCTTATATGTGTACAAAGTGTGTACATAAAAATTATGCCTCTATATCATGTTTGTACACAATGTAGGGCTTATCTGTGTGCACTGTGCGTGTGAAGCTTCTCTGTGTGAGTCCTATGCCAAGGAACAGTGAGGACACAGAGAATTTGCATCTCTGTGGGAGTAAATTCTGTGTCTTCCTGCGTCATTGTATACACACCTGTGGATGTGTGCCCACCTGTGCATTCGTGTGCTGACTATGTGGAGCCCTGACCAGCAGATCCTGCTTGCTGCAGTGATGTGGGTAGGCAGGGGTAGAGGCTCCTCTTGGCTTCCTTGGGGCTGGGTTCTGCCCGTGAGCCCAGGGTTCTAAGGGTAGGTCTTCTTGTGCTCTGACATGGACCTGAGGCTGCCTGACCTTCGTGTGTATCTCAAAGGATAAATAGGAGTTCACCAAGCAAATGGAGTGGTAGAGAGGGAAGGGGGTTCCTAAATGTTCTAAGGGTGAATCATACATTCACATATCTTTACAGAAACCCTGTGGAGTGGGCATCATCATTAGTCCCATTTTACAGGTGAGGAACATGAGGCACAGAGGTGTCGTCCAAAGACACATAGCTTGAAAGTGGTCAATCAGGATTTGAACAGACACCCACACTGGCTCATATACACAGTGCACATGTAGACAAGGCAATGGACATATGCTCACATGATCACACAGGCATGCTGGGCACATACTTGTGCACCCACACACGTGTACACACCCACACCCAGGCTGTGTGCAGTGTCCCCAGCTGTCCAGGGTGACCCAGACCAGAGCTCTAGCTCGGCCCTGGCGTCGCTGGGGGTGGGCACCTAGGGGGAGGAAGGCGGTGAGCGTGAGATGAAGGAGGACCAGAGGGAAGTGCCCAGGGGGTGGTCTTCACCTTTTAACCCCACCCCTGCAGCCCGAGAACAGAGGGTAGGGTCCTTCCCACGCAGCACCTAAACAACACCCGTGCTCCACAGACCCCAGCATAGCTCACTTTCTCCATCAGCCTTGGAGGAACACTGCCACCCTGTCCCTGCCCAAGCATGCAGAAAGGATTCTCTGGGAAATGGGAGACTCCATTCCCAGATGCCATTCCCCACAAGCCTCACACATCCCCAGTCCCCTGCAGGGCCAGCAGTCACATAGGTTTAATAAGAAAAAAACCTAAAAGCTGCTGCCTGCCCTGTGCACGGATGCTGCCTCTGGCCCAAGGAGGCTCCCTGAGGGCCAGGCTGTCCCTGAGGTGCTCCGCTAAGGTCAAGCAGTGCTCCGGCCACACCCTCATCCCCCAGAAGTTACCAAAGGGTAGGCTGCCCTGCCCTGCCTTGCCGGAAAGCCTGCTTGCCATCCCTCCCCTGGGCTCGCTCTCTCTTCTTAATTAACAGAAAGCCATTTGAATACTAAAGAAGAAATGAGCACCTGCCAGTCATTTCTGGTGTTTCTAGATCTCTCAATCCCTCTTTAATTAACCCCTCCAGTTCCGAAGCCCAGCCTCCCCTTGGGTGGAAGGCTGGCCCCTGCCCTCAAGGAGCCTAGGTCTTGATTCCCCATTTAACAGCGGCTCCCCATTCATCTTAGGCCCCAAGGGAGGGCCCCAGCCACCCCAAGATGGCTGGCAGTCTGACCGAGACATGAAATATACATGCCCTTCCACCTTCCATTCCATATCCGGGAACTGACAGAAAGGAGCTGATCACACAAATGAGCACCTTCACAGTGCTGACGGCCACAGCCAAAGTCACAACCAGCTGAGGCCCACGGGGGAGGGAGGGCTTCTTATGGGGCAAACGGTTCTGCTGGGTAGGGACACGTGACATAAATCTGTATTTACTGCCACAGAAAATGTCCGTTATACAGTCTCGGCAAAGCTGTAGGTTACTAAACTGCATTTATGATATTTACATAAAATCATATTTGTTGAGAGCAAGAGAAAGGAAAAAGTCTCAAGAGATGGATGTTTTAAGGCTCCCAAAATGTTAACAGCTATTATTTCTCAGTGGTGAAATCTCAGGTGGTTTTTTTAACTTTTTTTTTTCCCATTTCTTTGTGGTGTTTATATTTATATGTGCTGTGCTGTGCTAAGTCACTTCAGTTGTGCCCGACTCTTTGCTACCCGATGGACTGTAGCCCGCCAGGTTCCTCTGTCCATGGGATTCTCACTGAAGTGGTTTCCATTTCTTAGTCCAGGGAATCTTCCCGACCCAGGGATGGAAGCAGTGTCTCTTAGGGCTCCTGCCCCTGCAGGAGGGCTCTTCACCACTAGAGCCGCCTGGGAAGCTCACTGTGTGTATTCAGATCAGGAAGCCCAGCTAAGGTGCACCGATCTGGTGGAGGACGCTGACTGAAAGGCTGAAGAGGGACAGGTGCTTGGTGCCCTGGCAGGAGCTGGAGAGGCTGGTAGGACTTTTTTTTTTCTTTTTTTATTAAAAGATCTTTTAACCTAAGAGCACTTGGGAAGAGCCTCCAGAGGGCAGGGGAGCTGAGCAAGTCTGCCAGAGGAAACTGCTTCTTAATTTGTGAGGAAAGCAAGACTATTTGGGGTAGAGGGTGGAGTGGGCGAGGGGAGGGTTCTTGAGGAGGAGAGGGAATCGCCTGCTGGTATAGCCTCTCTTTTCCTGCCCCTCCAGCAGGGGAGAGTACAGCTGGCTTGTGAGGGAGAGAAAGCCCCGAGATTGGAGCTCCCAGACCTCGGTTTCCATTCACTAGACCTCAGTTACTTAGTCTGAAAACTCTGAAATCCCAGAGCATGGAGACTCCTTAGATCCTGGCCCAGCAAGTCCCCAGGACTTAGTGAGAAGCACTCAGAGGCTTCAGGTCAAGGCTGGTCCACCTTGCTCTGAGGGCCTTGTCAAGGGTCATGTAGGCTGAGAGATGGGAGTTTCTTTTTTAATGTGTGTAATGAGTTTTATTAAAGTATAAAGGAGATAGAGAAAGCTTCTGACGCGAGATGGGAGTTTTAACCCCGGAGCCAAGGAGTGTCATGGGCAGACTTGCAGACCAAGCACTCAGTCCTATGTGTCTATTTTCTTTAATGGGGACTCAGAGACCAGGGTGGAGGGTCCCAAACAGAGGCAGGTGTCTGTTATCTCTGAATTCCTGACTCAAGGCCCCTCAGCTTTAAGAACCGAACAGCCCACGGGCTCCAGCTGCATCTGCTGCCAGAGAAGTCAGGACGAGGCCTGCCAAGGCCCCCTGCTCCTCCTGTAGGCCACGTCTGAGGTTGGAGGTGTCTTGGGGATTCTTGGAACAGAGTTAAGGGGGAAAATCCCCATTCAGGCCCAAAGTATCAAAAGCTGAGCGTTTATACAACTCTTTGGTGCTTTCTCCAAGTGAAGAAAATCACTTTTCCCCTTTTTCCTTGAGGGAAAAGCACAGGGCAACACTGGGCCAAAATCCTCCATTCCCGCAGCCACAGCACTGCATGCAGCCCTTCTGGGTGGGCCCTCACAGGGGCAGCATCCTGGATCTCTGGCCAGATAATTACCTGCTGGAGGCACATGCAAAGGTGTTCAACATCCTGAATCTTCAGGGAAATGCAAACCAAAGCCACAGTCAGATATCTCCTCACCTGGGTCAGACTGGCTGTCATCAAGAAAGATCACCAATGACAAATGCTGGCAAGGATGTCGAGAAAAGGCAAGCCTGGCTGTGAACTGGTGCAGCCACTGTGGCGGACAGTATGGAAATTAAAAAAAAATTAAACAGAACTACGTGCATGCTCAGTCGTGCCCAACTCTGAGACCCCACGGACTGTAGCATGCCAGGCTCTTCTGTCCATGGAATTTTCCAGGCAACGGTACTGGAGTGGCTTGCCATCTTCTCAACCTAGGGATTGAACTTGTATGACCCAGCAATTCTACTCCTGTGCCTCTGTGTATACACTGATATGTAATTAACATAATTGTAATTTCAAAAGTTACATAACCTCAATGTCCATACCGGCATTATTTATAATTGCCAAGATATAGAAGCAACTAAGCATCCATCCACAGATGGATAAAGATATACATTCATGTACAATGGAATACTACTCAGCCATGAAGAAGAATGAAACTTTGCCATTTGCATGGATGGACTTAGAGGGCATTTTGCTAAGTGAAATAAATTACACAGAGAAAGACAAATACTGTATGATATCATTGATGTGAAGTCTGAAAAATACAAGATAGTGAATTTAACTTTTTAAAAAGAAGCAGATATAGAAGGCAAACCAGTGGTTACCAGTGGTGAGAGGGAAGCAGGGACAGCAATATAAGTGTAGGAAATCAAGAGGTACACACTCTTAAGGTATAAAATGAGCTATAAGAGTATATTGCACAAAATGGGGGATGTGACCAACATTTTGTATTATTATAAATGGAGTATGTTAAAGGTGTTAGTCACTCAGTCATGTCCAACCCTTTGCGACCCCAGGGCTCATAGCCTGCCAGGCTCCTCTGTCTATGGAATTCTCCAGCCAAGAATACCGGAATAGGTAGCCATTCCCTTCTCCAGGGAATCTTCCCAACCCAGGGATCAAACCTGGGTCTCCCACTTTGCAGGCAAATTCTTCCACCAGGGAAGCCCAAATGGACTATAACCTTAAAAAATTATGAGCCACAGTATTGTACACCTGTAACTCATATAATTTTGTACAGCAACTATACTTCAATAAAAAGTTAATTGCTGGAGTTGAAGGTGGAGGAAACAAGGTAGCTCATGTGAAAAATGGACCTGGAGAAGGATCCGAGGAATTCCGGGCACATATACTGTGACTACAGGCATCTAGTGCAAGAGCACACCCAGTCACAGGGAGCGGCCAAGAGGTCTGGTTCTGCCCCACTGCTCAACCGTGGCTTCAGTGATGCGCTCAGTTTCAAGGCCGTGTTTTCAGAGGTTTTGACACCTGGGTGGAAAGGGGAGGGCTTCCAGGGACCCAAGTGACTTATTTAGATCAAGATCAAGTATTTCTTATCTGGGATGAGCCTGACTTGACAAAGAGTGTGTGGGGCCCCAGGAGGGAAAGCGTGCCCTGTGCTTGACTTTCTCACCACACCTGGGCTCCAGCATGAGCAGCAGACACCCCAATCTGTCAGAAAAGCCTTGCAACTTTGTCTCCCAACTAGAAACTAGTGGAAATGTGGGCACTTGGAAGAGGGATCTGGGGACGGTGTGCCCTTGAGGTTTGAGCACTGGGGCTTGAGTCCTGCTTTTCATGTAGCCTGGTCGCTGGCAATCCCACAGGCCAGGTGAAGAGGGGGTGCTGGTCTTGTACCCATGGTCTACATGTCTCAGACAAGCTGCCACCGCCCCCCGCCAGGTGCACCAACCTGCACTCAGGGTCACCCATTGCAGGCCATTATGATGACCTCTCACAGCCAAGACACACCTTCACTTCTAAAACTTTCCTCTAGAAGAGGCACCCCAAGATCACGTGCAAAGGAACTCACCCTGGTAGCTGCAGAGAGCATGCAGGCCAACAGCCAGAGAGGTAGAGACCAGCTCAGCCGAGGCACTGGCCCCTCCAAGGGCTCAGGGGCCCTCTCACTGGCCATTCACTCTGGGGAGCCCTGCTCAAGCCTCAGGAAGATGAGGGCTAGCCTGGAAGCACCCACGAGGCCTCACTGTGAACCTGAAGGTCAGCCGGAAAGATGGTTCTGGAGCAGGGGGTTTGCACAGTGAGTAGTTCTGCCAGCTGCAGAGTCCATGAGCTCCCCCAGATCCCCCCAGGCAGGCCCAAGTCTGAGGGCCTCCGCTGACCATGGCTGGGCCCTTGGCTTGGATGACTGGGCTCCATGCCACGTGCTCTCTTTGTCTCCAGGAGTCTAATCTGGGTTGATGGGAAGGTAGAGGAGCAAGAGTGAGAGTAGAAGCACCTGAGGCCTCTGGAAGCTTCAGCTCAGAAACAGCATGAGTCACTTCTGATGCCTTTGCCCGGCTGGAGCAAGTCACAGGCCAGCCCGGACTCAGGGAGGGGAGATAGACTGTACAACCACATGGCGAGGGTGTGGATACCCGTGGAGGGTCCAGCCACATGTGGATGCGGAGGAAACTTCCCAGGGATGTTAAGACATCCCACTGCCACTCTACTGGAAACCCTGAGGATAAAGGCTCAGAGCTGGGGTGCGGGGAGGGGCAGTGCCCGGCAGAGGATGGCAGTGACAGTGTGAGGACCCAACTGAGGCCAGGCATGGTTGGGAGAATATGAGGGAAGAAAGGCAGGAACCAGGCAGGAGGCAGCCTTGCCGCAGGGAGCCCAGGATGGTCTCAGCTCGAAGCATCAGCAGGTCACGCTGCCTCCACTGCCACTGGGGCAGGCTCTAATTGTAGGCGGCTCATCCTAGTGACAGAGACCCAGGCAGCAGGAAGCAGGGCCCAAAGCTCAACTGTCCTGAGCTGCAAGAGCCCCAGGTGCCTCCATCCTGGGCACAGCCTGGGTCCCCTGCCTCTCAGCAGTTCCCAAGAGGAGATGTGCCTGCAGCCTCGGGAGCCCAGGGTTCTCATCCTCCTGTCACCAGGCCCAGCAGGCAGGCCCTTTCCTGACTCTTGCTAAGTGACTTCAGTCACGTCCAACTCTTTGAGACCCTGCGACTGTACCACCGGGCTCCTCTGTCCATGGAATTCTCCAGGCAAGAATACTGGAATGGGTTGCCATGACCCTCTCCAAGGGATCTTCCCAACCCAGGGATGGAACCTGCATGCCTCCTGCATTGACAGGTGGGCTCTTTACCACTAGCGCCACCTGGCCGCAAATAAGATGCAGCTCTGTCCCCTGCCCTACCTCACTTCCCCACTCTCTTCATCCCGGGCTTCCGTAATAACACCTAGAGATGCACGCTTCTGAGGTGTTAATGCTAATACTCACGTGTGCCTCCTGATCTTGCTCAGCTGAGCTCCCAGCTGCCTAAGACTCCAGCTGCATGGCCTGTGGGAGGATTCCAGTGTCCTCTCCAAGTTCCAGGGGCTTCCTGTGCTTCTCTCTGCCTCTGAGCTCCCACCACCTCTCACACTGCCCTGGACCCACCCGAACCCACCTCAGGGACGTCAGAGCCCAGAGCCTGCCCCCTCTCTGGCTCCATCCCACCCCCTGCACTCAGGCACTTTGCAAGTTGGGAGGAAGTGGAGATCAATAGAGGCAGGGGACTGACTTAGTCTGCTAGGGCTGCTATGGTGAAATAACACAGACCATGTGGCCCAAACAACAGAAACATATTTTCTTACAGTTCCAGAGGCTGGGGAGTTCAAGATCAAGGTCCAGCAGGATCAGCTTCTGGTGAAGGCCTTCTTCCAGGCTTGCGGATAGCCACCTTCTCATTGAGTCCTCACGCAACAGGGAGACAGAGGGCTCTCTCCCATGTCTCTTCCTATAAGGACTCTCCTCCCATTGGATCAGGGCTCCCATGTGACCTCATTCAACCTAATTACCTCCCTCCAGACCTTATCTCTAAATATAGTCACATTGGAGATTGATATGAACTGGAGGGAAGATACAATTCAGTCCATAACAGGGGTGTTGACACAGACAGGTTAGGTTGCAAATGAAAGATTTTCACCATCTGGTGCTCCTCTCCCACTTCCTCTCCCAGAGCAACGACTTGCCTCCCCCACCCATTACTCCCTCAACCTTTCCACTCAATTCAGGCCCGTTGTGCTCTTGTCTTCCAGCCCCAGGACCCACCAAGGGATATTTTGCCACCAAGTACGTTTTCCTTCCCAGGAGGACTTTCATGAATCACATTTCCCCAGTAATGTAACCTAAATGAAATGTCTTAGGGTGTTTCCAGAGTCTGCAGAGGATCCTGCAGCCCACCCCCCTAGAGCCTGGCCACGCCTGAACACACTTGCAGGGTTTGAAGATCGCTGTCCCGAGTGGCTATGGTTTTAATTAGCTGCTATTCATCCATTTTAACTTCAGACTACTATTAATTTAGCTTGCTTCATCATTATCCATTTATTGGCTTGTCAGTTAACCCTACAGTGGGCAAGGACACATAGTTGCAACAACAGGGTTTACAACATATAACTTCCCACCACCTAGCACTGGAGATGGGCATTGATGTTGGTGCAAAAGTGGGACATTTCTGTCCTGTGCCTACCTTGGAGGTCATATTACTCACCCCCAACCCCACTGCTGAAAGAAACTCACTACTGGTGATAACTCCTACAGTTTGTATTACTTAAGTAACTGGTGATACACCATCAAGGTAAGAATAGCACAGCTGTTGCCTGATTTTCAAGTTCTCAGAGAACTGTTTTATAATGCGTTTAAGCTTAATATTCATCAACAGTAAATATGCCGTTCATACATACTGCCAGCAGCCAGTAAGTCGCAGCTATACTGCAGCTTACTTGAGAATTCTTTTTCCCTGGGAAAAAGCAGCAGGTTGGATGAGCCTTGGGAGGGAAATTCAGCATGGAGAACACAGCACATTCCCTGGGCGCTCGGGCCACTGAGATTTCCAGGCACTTGCGCCCACTTGCTTTCTTCTTGAGCCTATAGAAGTTCCCAGAGATGCCCCAGGGAATGAGCAGTATTAGCATTTTGGTTCCAACCCAGGCATCACTGAGTGGCACCCAGCTGGGGCAGGGCTCTTAGGAACTTGAGTCTTGGCTAAGTCTCAGGCACCTGGGTCCTGGGCCAGAGGGGCAGACAGTGAATGTGAGTCATCTAAGTCTGTCATGTGTGCAGCTAAAATCCCTGTCGAGTCAGAGGGTACCCACAACTGTGTCTGTTGGGTGGTGGTAGTGCTGGGGGTCGTTATGTAAAGCCTTGAGCCGGAGCCGGAAGGCAGGGCATTGAGGCAAAGCTGGGCGCTCCTTTCTCCTGGCCACCTGGGTGGTGGCCCTGTTGTTAGCTGGGATCTCTGCCACTGGATGAGGTCTGCACTAACACACTAGCTCCTCCAGTCCCTGAAGTTTCCAACACCCTGTCCAGGTAGGAAAGTTTCCTCCATGGCAGAATCTGAAGCTGTTTCCCCTCCTTGGTGTCCCATGTCCCCCGGAAGGTGATCCATCATCAGAATCAGTGATCTGACTGTGCCCTTTTACACCCTGTAAAATCCTCCATTTTCCTTCAACCATGTCAAAGATAAAGCAAAACCCGGAAGCTGGAGATGGTGTCCACTTGCCCAGTGCATGCTTCCTTAGTTGCTTCAGTTGTGTCCGACTCTTTGCAACCCTATAAACCAGAGTCTACCAGGCTCCTCTGTCCATGGGATTCTCCAGGCAAGAATACTGGAGTGGGTCACCATGCCCTTCTCCAGGGATCATCCTGACCCAGAGACTGAACTCGTGTCTCTTATGTCTTCTGCACTGGCAGGTGGGTTCTTTACCACTAACTCCAAAATGACCTTGGTAAATGCTGATCATATTACCGGGTTAGGGGGGAGCAGTAAATAGTCCCCAGCTGTGGATTACTGCCATTGTCCTGTTGCCAAGATGGGAATGCTGCAGACTTCTCAGTCTTTTCCCCTGGTCTGAAACAAATCCCCCCCCAAAAAACATTCAATCTCATTTTAAATCTCTTAACGCCCAAAGGCAGTGCTGGAGATTGGGGCATGATTGATCAAGGGTCTTCCAAGAAACTCAGGTAGGCTGAAGTCTCCTGCTGGCCCCGCCCCCTCAACAAGGCTGAGGGTTGGGCTGCTGCTACTGCCTCGTAGGGAAGGAGGAGGGAAGCTGCTAGGTGAGGAGCTATTGGAGCCTCTGCCTTCCATGTATCTGGAAGGGACATTCTGCAGGAGACATCCTGAAGGAATGAAGAGTCCTGAGAGGCCACCTAGCACCCAGCTCCCACTCCCAGCTGGACCCCAGCCTGGCTTCTGGCCCAGGGAGCACTGGGCCGTCAGAGCGGCTCTTTCCCTGAGCCTTGCCATACAGAGAGGGGTTGGCCACATCCTACCCTTGTCAGCCTAGAGATGCCTTTCTATTTCTTTTATGGGCTCTGTGTTTTGAAAGATTCAGGTTATGCATGTGGCCAGAGCCATTCATCATAGGCAGAGATGCTCTTCCCACTATGTAACAGCCTGCAAATCCCATCACTTACTCTGGGGCTCAGATAGGAAGTAGAGCTGTTGTGTATCAGGATTAGCTGGCGAGCCCCAAGGTCTGGGAATGGGGCCAGGGAAGGCCTGAGAGGTCTCTGAGGGCCCTCCCACCATGTTCCTCTGTGCACTTCCTCCCTTGCATGTGACACTCCTCCCACAGACCCTACCCCACCCACCCAGCATGTCATATCTCAGGCACCTCAGCACTTGTTCCCACCCACGTCCACCCACTCCACAAGGCTGAGTCCACAGCAAGCAAGGGCTACATGAGGGGGCGTCCAGGCTGCTCTGTCTCACCACATCCAGGTGGGACACCTATGATTTGGGCCTCGCTCTCATCCATCTATGAGGTCGCACAGAGTTGGACACGACTGAAGTGACTTAGCAGCAGCAGCAGCAGCAGCAGCTCATCGCTGTGAACACATGGCATCTTGATGGGCAGGCTGCTGCCATGGCCTCTGGCTCCCAGGAGCTTCTCAGAAGCTGGAGAAGCAGAAGTCCTGAAGATAAAAGGGAGGGGCAAGGGGCTCAGGAATTGTGCCCTGGTTTCAGGGGTCACGTCTGCGCCTCTGCTTGCAGGCAAAAAGCAGCATGTGAACAAGCACACAGGCGAGCAGTTTCGGCAGTTCTCATGGAGGGCTGGGCAGGCGATCCCAGCCCTGCAGGTAATGTGGAGCAAGGGCGCAGAGCCACCTCATTTAGGCACGGGAAGTGCCTGTGTCCCCGAGGCTGAGGAGGCTCAGGGACATTAGGGGATGGTGGTGCTGAGGACGCCCTGTGGTCGTCCTATTGGGAGGGCCTGGGACAGGTCCCTTCCGAGACCGCCAAGCCTCTCCTGCCTCTCAGTGCCACCCAGCAGTAGTGAAGTCACTGATGCTTCCTCTGGCAAACTGGCTATGGTTCAATTTGGGCCTTCTTCCTTCTCCATATAACCCAGTGGATAATTAGAAAACAGACACTTAAGGAAAATGAGTGTCTTCCTGGGTAATCTCAGGGAAATCTGAGCCTTCTGTGCCTCAGACTCAACCCAGGCTCACTCTCCGTCACTCCCCACTGGCAGCACCCTGAAAACGGGCTCACCTGTGGTCACCGAGAGTCTGCCACAAGGACATCGATGGGGAAATAAACATGCTTCATGGACACATCGCCATTAGAGGCTCTCCTAGTAAACTCGAACCAGAGCGCCCACAAATCCTTGCTAAAAGGAGCAAGATGAGCTGCAGTAACAGGGGCCCGGTGTCCAGAGGACTGGGAGTGGTGGCCACACTTGGAGGCCTGGGTTCATTTGGATGAACTAGAATGAAGGGCCAAAACACATACCATATGAGGCAGCACCCAAAAGAAGTGAAGATACACTAGAAAAAGCTCACAGGGCCGTGGGTGCACACCTTCAATTCTTCAGAGGCCATTATGTGGCAGAAGGAACAGACTTTAAACAGTTACCAGGTGGCGAGTCAGGAGCGGCTGTCAGTTAATATGAAGATTTCTCTAGTCCTGGTGTGTTTCCACAGTGGAATTCATCTGTCCTGTAAGGTGGGGAGCCCTGCATTTCAGAGAGCTCATCATCAGAGGCTGTGGGTGGGGGTTCCTCCCCTGGGGGATTGTTGGGCAGAAGAAACAATGTAGATGGTTCATGATTCTACACATCTGGGCTTCAGGAAAGTATGACCCATGCTTTTCTGGTTTGCTGCTGATGGGCAGCTATGGAAGTATGATTTAGCTATTGAGGGCATGTTACCTGTCACTATTCAGATTTGATTAATCAACCTTATAAGGAGGTTTGGCCATATCTCCCAGGAACACTTCTCCCAATGGCATTTCATGCCAGTCCACTCCATGCTTATTCCCGCTCTTGTTCTTTTTCTCACCAACACATAGTCACAGAACCCAGAGGCCCAATAACTTCCAGTTCTTGAGAGAGGGAGACAGTCTGCTGGGTGACCAGATGGTTCCTGGAATCCTGAGTTATTGGGCCTCTGGGTTCTATGAGTTCTGTTTAGTGTGTAAAAGCCCTTGTGCAAAACTCACTATTAACCCTGAGTCTCTCTTCACATACTTTCTCTC
>SJYC01119519.1:0-21581 GCA_006408675.1 Madoqua kirkii
GAGATTAAAAATCTGGAGTAGAGGTTGGATTCTCAAAAATACAATATTAAAGAAAAAAACAAAGTCACAAAAATCATTATATATATATATGGTTTGCTTTAAAAAACAGAGTCTTTTTTTGCAAAGTAATAGGTTATAGAAATGAAAATTAAAGGAGTAATAGAGGACTTAAAAATTAAGAACATTTTAAATTAAAACAATGATAATGGTAAAAATATATCTAGGACTGTCTCTGGTGTTGTTGTGGACAGTGTGAGGTCAGTTCATTTTCAAATAGTTCCTTGATCCAGCTTATACTTCTCAAGATCTATAGGCCCCTTCCTATGTAGTCAATGCTAACTTCAGGGTTTTCATCTATTGCACCTGTCACTTTCAAGGCAGTTCCTTCTGTTTTAGCTTCTTCTGTTTGCTGGTCTCTTCAGTGCCTAATTTCCACCCTGACACAAGGGGGCGGTGGTGGTCACTTTTTTAGGCTCACTTGTTCAGTCGTGCTGTGGGGAGGAGGAACACTGCAAACAAGTAACACTGGCGCGTGCTCACAGTGTCTCGGCCACACTGGCTTAGTCCCTGCTCACAGTGTGTGCTTTCCATCTACCCTGCTCAGGCTCTAGGTTGCTCTGCCGGGAACTGTCTGAGGCGGGCCCTGAGTTGTATGCACTTCTAAGCTGCTCAGGTTCAGGTTCTTGGGTACTCCACAGAGGCACAGACTTAGTTGGGCCTGTGTTTTGTGCCCTTCCCCGGTCCGAGCAGCTCAGGTGACCAGGTGCTTGGCGAGCGTGGTTGCCCCCAGGTGGGGGCTGTGACTTATCGCCTCTGCCATCCCTGCCACTTGGTTTTCTGGGTTTTCTGGGTGTACAACCAGCGCACCTTCTCAGGTGTGCTGTGTCTCTTCTGGGGAGCTGATCTCTGGCTGTGACCCTCCTGGCAGATGTTGACCGTCCAGAATCCCAAGAAGCCTTGGTTGGCAACGAAGCCTGCTTGTAGTTTGGTAGAGGATGCCTCTCTGTGGCTGCGATTGCCCTCTTCCAGCTCTGGCTGCCCTTGCCTGCCTGTCTCCAGCAGGGGATGGGCCGGTCCACAGCCAGCTAGCTTTGCTCAGTCCTTTGTTCTGTGAGTGGGCCTGGTGGTCTTAGGTTAGGGCTTTTTGCGGGATAGCTATCCCACAGTCCGGGGTGCTATCACAAGTTACTTCCCTCAGATTGCCCTTGGGGCATTCAGACCTGGTCCTCATCCTAATTAATGCAACCCCTGCTTGCTAGTGGTGGATGTGAGCATCTGCACTGCTTATCCTCAGGGAGTTGCCATTAGGCACATAATCTGTGGGTTTTAATTATTTATATTTCCTCCTGGATATGCTGCCCTCTGAGGTTCCAAGGCTTGCCACAACTTGCCAGTGAGAGTGTTTCCTGGTGTTGGAAACTTCTCTCTTTTTAAAAACTCCTCTTCTGGGACAGATCTCCATCCCTACCTCTTTTGTCTCTCTTTTTGTCTTTTATATATTTTCCCTACCTCCTTTCAAAGACAATGGGCTGCCTTTTTGGGTGCCTGATGTCCTCTGCCAGCATTCAGAAGTTGTTTTGTGTAATTTACTCAGTGTTCAAATGTTCTTCTGATGAACTTGTGGGGGAGAAAGTGGTCTCCCCATCCTATTCCTCCACCATCATAGGACCGTCCCCTAACTTGTCAATTTCTACAAATGTCTCTGAACTTAAAGATCAGTCTGGGGAGAATTACTCTCCTACTATATTAAGTTTTTCTATCCTTGACCACAGTGTATTTCTCCACTTATAATGTGTTTATTATGTGTTTCCTGTGTTCCAAAATGTCTTTCAGCAATCTTTTATACTTTCATTGTATAGATCTTGCTCAATTCATTAAATATACCTAAATATCTCATATTTTTGTATCATTGCAAATAGGATGGTATTTCATTTACAAACCATTCACTGCCTGTACAAATCAATTTTTGTATATTGATCTAGTATCCTGCAACCTTGCCAATTCCCTGTTTTAAAAGTTCCAGTAGATTATTTGTAGATAAGAACTTTTAAAGGAAAAACATTCCATCACTGAAGAGACTGTTTTCCTCATCCTAAAAAGGAATATATATTCTTTGAAGAGACTTTGGAAAGAAAAGTACCGAGAAAAGAAAAGCAAACACCAATTCTCCCAATATGCAGGTTAACTGTTATCTTTTGACAAATCTCCTTAGAGTGAGATTCATTTCAGTTGTTTGAAGTTAATTTATTTTACATATCTGAGCTTACTCTATACTGACAATTATTTATCATGCTTTTTTCATAACATCACAACATTTCTCATGTTATCAAGCTTTCTGTTTGTGAAACTTTAATGTCTATCAATAACAACTTTTCTATTATCCATTTTTAACATTGCAAATTTTACACTATTATAAATAATGCTTCAGTGATCATCTACAGACGTACATTCCTTAGGGTGTTAATAATAGTAACATTATTATTATTAATAGCTAAACACATACAGTACTTCCTATGTGCCAGGCACTGTTTCAAGTACTTTACACATTATTTCACTTAATCCAAACAACTACTTTCAGAGGTAGATACCAGCAGTATCTCCACTATACAGTTCAAGAAAACTGAGCCATGGGTTGTCAGAAATTCTAAGAGGCACAGCTGAGGGACTCCTCTTTTACACCCACAAAGAATCACTGCTTGCAATCAAAACCATTTCTGGTAGGATTACATTAAACACATGAATGGTGTGTAATCACTGAGGAGTTACTCAGCCATAACTGAGGTGCCAGGAGGTTCTCAAAATATGAGGCCTGGGCCAACTCGCTTCTCCTCAACCGCACCAGGAGGAATGAGCTGTGACCTCTCACTTCTGCAGGACTCAGGTCTCTCAAATCTAAAAAGTATTTCTAGATTTGTCCTGGGAGAGAAAGCAAGGGCATCATCCTGTTGTTCTCAATAGTATATCATTCAGCAATCATTGAGCATCTACCATATGTACCAATATGTATCATTTGCTAGAAAATGGCAAATGATAGTCAGCCCCTTCTCCTACCCCAGTGACCTCCCCCCCCACCAATACACACAAGCCAGAATGAAACAGAATCAAAACAGATTCTCTTTCTAAATCTTTTTTGGGTCATGGACTTAAAAGAAAATATGAAGACTAGGATCCTCTCCCTTGAAGGGAAAACCTCTGTATAAAAGAGATTGCTTTTGCACACAAGATTAAAAGTTGTTTACTGAAAAAACAGATTCTCTTTCTAAATCTTTTTTGGGTCATGGACTTAACAGAAAATATGAAGACTAGGATCCTCTCCCTTGAAGGGAAAACCTCTGTATAAAAGAGATTGCTTTTGCACACAAGATTAAAAGTTGTTTACTGACCCTTATAAATATATCCAAACACCCACTGAAGGTGAGTGATTCCATGGATGATAAGTTCTAATGTGGGTAAAAGGGAAGATATGTGTGACTGGAAGGGACATGGGAACTCAGCCAGTTCTTGCCAGCAATTGAGTCAGTTTAAACTAAATGACAGACACTTTAGTGGGACAATAAAGTAATATTAATAATTGTAGCTAATGTAATAAAGCACTTCATACATGCCAGGCATATTCTGCACTGTTTGTATGTTACTTGTTTACTACTCACCACAATCCCATGAGGTAAGTGATGTCATCTCTAATCTGCAGAGGAGGACATCTGTAATTCAGGCACAGAGAGGCCAAGCAGCATGCCCAAGGTTACCCAGCAAGTGGTGGACAGAGGTGGGATTTCAACTTGGGAGTCCAGCTCAAACATACACTCTTGACCATTGCTTTCTTCATAAAAATATGAGACTACTTTGGAAGGAGGGTCACCTTGGGCAGCACTGTTTAAGAGCATACTTGTGCTAGGTATTGCCCAGGCACTCGCTCCGGATCAAATGGAGGGATCAAATGGAGACCCTTTCTAGTGTGCCCAAATTTGCCACTCTCTTAGGTCCCAACATCCAGAGAAGCATTGTGTTTAAGCTCCCAGGAGCCTTTGGCAGTTTGTCCCAAGGAGTACAACTCTATGACTCCAAACAACTTAGAAATGATGGGAAAGTTTGCAGGCAGGAGGTTTTCAAACCTCACTAATAGTGGAATAGAGAAACCAATATCCTTTTTTAATATTTAAAAGTATCTTCAGATTGTTACAGTGACACTGGCTGGACTATAAAACTTATTCATAATTCCATTATCTAACAACTCAATTTTGGTATTTATCCATATACATGTTTTCAGTTCTTGCCCATGTGCAAATATATCTAACCTGGGTAGTACTGGTAGTAAACGTGTTCTTCCTTCACCATTTTTCATGATAAGATCTTCCCTGCTGCTAGCCAAAGTGTGGTTTATACCAGACGCATAAAACTAACTGAACACTACAAAGTGTCTCAGGAGAGAGGGATGATCACGTGAAAAATGGGATTATTAACTCACTGGAATATAATTTTCTATTGTCTGTTACCGTAACTATACCCATTTTTTATTCTCCTCAGCAATAGCTTTCATTTGTCTTTTTGAGGTAGCGCTCTCATTTATTGTTTTGAAGCAAACAAAGCTGGATCACTTATCAACAATGCACTTTCCTAATGGTTCCTTCTCAGATTTTAGCATTTAAGGTTTGTCCATGAATGCTCCCAGACCAATTACTTTTGTAGGAATTTGGAAAAAGAAGATAATCTGACATACTAAGGTGAAATTTTTGTGTTTTTCCCCCTCCGGGGCCAATTCTCTAGTGCACGAAAGTGTAGGAACAAGACTGAAAGCAACTTCTCTCCAAAAGGAGCTCTCAAGTGCTAAATAAAGTTATTGCTCTTTGGGAAGTAGTCCATCTTTATGACCTTAATATGCATTTTCCCTAATAAGATTTGTCTGGTATCTAATAACATTAGGGGTATTAACAAGTGCTGTCCCACACTGATTACATGTTAGGAACTGCTCTCCAGTATGAGCTATTTGATACACTATAAGGGGAGAGTTCTGGCTAAAGATGATTCCACACTGATTACATTTATAGGTCTCATCTCCAACATGAACCCTCTGATGCTTCATAAGGTCATTCTTTCTAATGAAGGCTTTCCTACACTGGCAACACTCATATGGTTTCTCTCCAGTATGAATTCTCTGGTGCACAATGAGGGCAGAACTCTGGCTGAAGGATTTTCCACAGTCATGACATTCGTATGGCTTCTCCCCAGTATGGGTTCTCTGATGTGAGAAAAGGTGAGAGCTTCGACTGAAGCATTTTCCACAGTCTTTACACTCAAAGGGTTTCAGCCCAGTGTGAGTTCTGTGATGGACAACAAGGTGAGATCTCTGGCTATAAGACTTCCCACATTCACTGCATTCATAGGGCCTCACTCTAACATGAGTTCTCTGATGCAGAATGAGATGTGTGCTCTGCCTGAAAGATTTCCCACATTCAGGACATTCATAGGGTTTCTCTCCAGTGTGAGTTCTCTGATGCCTAATAAGCCTAGAGCTGTGAACAAAAGACTTTCCACACTGACTACATGTGTACAGTTTGTCTCCTGTATGAGTTCTTTGATGGGTAACAAGGTGAGAGAACCAGCTGAAGGATTTTCCACATTCTTTACACTCATAGGGTTCTTCACCAGTATGAGTCTTTTGATGTCCTATGAGGTGAGAACTTCGGCTGAAAGATTTTCCACATTCCTTACATTCATAAGGTTTTTCTCCAGTATGAATAAGACGGTGCCTGGTAAGATTAGAGCGCCAGCTGAAGAATTTTCCACATTCCTTACATTCATAAGGTTTTTCTCTATGCGCACCCTTTGATATACCAAGGGATGTACCATGAGTAAGAGAATTGCTATCAGGGCATCTGTATGATTTATCTCTTGCTTGAGTTCTTGCAAATTGAATAAGGCGGATGTTTTGACAGAAAGTTTGACTGGATTCATTACTGTTGCTTGCACAGCTTTCTTGATGGCCACTGAAAACCAAATTGTGTTTCAAACCTTTAGGATTTGAGTCATGTTTACAGAAATACTCTTGCAGTACTAGTTGAGCAGGCAGAAAACAGTTTCCCCTATACTTCCCACTTTCACATACTCTCTCCTGAGGAAGTACTTTCTTTTGGGTGAATGCCACTTGCCTCAGATGTCTCTCCTGGCTGTCCTGGGGCCTGTTCAACTGACCACCACAAGTCCAGACTTCTTCCAGTGACAAATACCAGAGATCAGTCTTTGCCATTCTTTCCATTTTAACATCACAGGAGTATTTATCATTAGAAATGCTCTTAGTGGAAGTTGATTTAATTTCAACTGAAGTTTCCAAATCTGAAAGAAATGGAAAAGCTTCTATAACTAAAAGAAGTATTAAGGTCAGAATGGTAGGATGGATGTAGAAAAAAGTATGTTAAGTCCTGTAGTGTTGCTTTCAAATATGGTTTTGTAACTGTGATAGAGAAAAAGGGATAGAAGACTCATTGACAAGAAATGTGATGGGCTATAATATGCATATAAAAGGAGCAAAGAGAGTAAGAGAAGCCATAGGATCAGCCATGACATGTGGGATCAAGATATTCAATGCTGGGGTGGCAGTTTAGGAAACCCACAGAAGGGGCTGCTGCCATTACTTAATTCAACTAATGATGATATAAGAGCCTAATGGGTCTACTTGCTGCCAGGCCCTCCTCTGACATGATTTCTTCACATTCCTAAAGCATGAACACAGCTCTATGGCAGGAAATGGTTCTATGTATATCACCAAAGCAGTGCAGAATAATTCCAGGTGTCTGACATGGCAAAACTTTCAGAAAGGCTGTGTGACAGGCTGGAAGAGCAACTGCACCTAAGTTACCCAGATATGGCTTCTAACCTAAGCTTTGCCACTACTAGCGGCGAATTTAGACAAAGTGCTAAACTTTTCAAAAATCATATTGCTTATCTGTCATCTAAGGATCTATAAGGGTATCCTAAGTATCATATAAGGTGGAAGTTCATCACCAAGCAGTACACTTTGTAATGCTCACTGCTGTCATCATTCCCGCCTTCTGCTTTGACCCTTTGTTCTGAGACATCAAGACTTTATTAAAATTGACAGGACTAACACAGGATATTAATTCAGAACCTGAACCCTAATTCACATTCTCCTGGACTTTTCGCCCTTCTGCTTATACACATGCATACTACTGCATACACATGCATACTTTCCTTGATTCAGAGCCTGTATTTGTTTCTCAGTGCCTTTTGTCTAAAATGTTTGTTTCTGAAATCTAGAAAAAAAATCCACAACTTACCCAATATCACCTCTTCCTATATAAGTGGGGCAATATATATCTATTCTTACCTGACATATGGGGTGAATTGTGTTCCCCAAAGAAGATATGTTGAAGTCTTAACCCCCAACATTACAGGTTATGACCTTATTTGGAAAGAGGATCGTTGCAAATGTAATTAGTTAAGATGAAGTATTGCTGGAGGAGGAGGACCCTAATCCCATCTGACTGGAGTCCTTACAAGGAAAGGAGAGGAGACACAGAGACAGACACACAGGGGAGGTGACCATGTGAAGATGGAGATGATGTGTCTATAAGCCAAAGGGCACCTAGGGCATCAAAGTTAGGAGAGGAAGGAAGGATCCTCCCCTGAAGCTTCAGAGGGCACACAGCCCTGCCCACATCTTGACTTCAGACTTCTAGAACTGTGAGAAAATAAATGCGTTGACTTAAACCACCTGATTTGTGGAACTTAGTTTTGGTTGCCATAGGAAACTAAGATACCTGGCAAAACAATCCCTGTGCCAGGCTCCTAACTGCCTTCTTTGTACAACCCAATCCCCATTCCCAGTTCTAATTTTCATTCACAATTTTGTTAGTCATTTGTTTCTTTCCCACGCTGATTTCTTTTTTTTTTTTAAATTGTGATTAAAAAAATACATATAACATAAAATGTACCTATGGCTGATTCTTTTTGATGTATGAGAGAAAACCACAAAATTCTGTAAAGCAATTATCCTTCAATTAAAAAAAATGTTTTTAAATGCACCATCTTAACCATTTTTAAGTGCATGATTCAAGTATTAAGTATCTTCACATTGTTGTGCAGCCACCTCCACCAGCTGTTTTCATCTTGTAAAATGGAAGCTCTATACTGTTAAACAATAATGCTCCAATCTTCTCTCAACCCAGTGCTCAGCAATTACCAGTATATTTGTCTTTATGATTTTGGCTACTTCAAGTGCCTTATATATGTGGAATGACACACTATTTATCCTTTTGTGACTGACTTATTTCACCCAGCAGACTGTCCTCGAAGTTCATCCATGTTATAGCAAAGTGCAGTTATTTACTTCCTTTTAAAGGCTTAACAACAGAGTTCATTGGGCTTCCTTGTAGCTCAGTGGTTAAGAATCTGCCTGTCAATGCAGGAAATGTGGGTTTGACCCCAGATCAGGAAGATCCAACTGGAGAAGAAAACGGCAACTCACTCCAGTCTTTTTGCCTCAAAAATCCCATGGACAGAGGAATCTGGCAGGCTACAGTCCATCAGGTTGCAAAAGAGCTGGACATGACTAGCAATTAAACAACAAACAGCAATAGAGTTCATCACACTTACAAATACCTCTACCTTGATGAGTTTTGATAGGCACATGCCATCTTTTTCCTCTCCTCTACTCCATGCATCAAAATCCCATGGATAAGTTTTTCAAACAACAAATGCCAGCTGGAAAATTCTAAAATGAACACATATGATGAGGGGTGGAGCTGGGTATGGATGGACAAGTCTGAGTAAAGCAACAGAAAAATTAAATGTATTAAAGTCCTAAAAATATTCCACATATTCTGTAACATGGGAGATAACCCACGTGAGTTATCTTCAAAATCTGTAGCAGCCATTAATGAACTCATCTGAGTTTTTAAAGCCATCACCCATAATATTTTTCATTTTAATAATGAAGTTTCCATGGCTTGTAGATTCCCTCAAATTCCAGGTGATTAAGCACATGTGTGGAACTTTAGTATTTCTTTGACAATAAATTTTCCACCAAAGTATCTTCACATTGTTGTGCAGCCACCTCCACCAGCTGTTTTCATCTTGTAAAATGGAAGCTCTATACTGTTAAACAATAATGCTCCAATCTTCTCTCAACCCAGTGCTCAGCAATTACCAGTATATTTGTCTTTATGATTTTGGCTACTTCAAGTGCCTTATATATGTGGAATGACACACTATTTATCCTTTTGTGACTGACTTATTTCACCCAGCAGACTGTCCTCGAAGTTCATCCATGTTATAGCAAAGTGCAGTTATTTACTTCCTTTTAAAGGCTTAACAACAGAGTTCATTGGGCTTCCTTGTAGCTCAGTGGTTAAGAATCTGCCTGTCAATGCAGGAAATGTGGGTTTGACCCCAGATCAGGAAGATCCAACTGGAGAAGAAAACGGCAACTCACTCCAGTCTTTTTGCCTCAAAAATCCCATGGACAGAGGAATCTGGCAGGCTACAGTCCATCAGGTTGCAAAAGAGCTGGACATGACTAGCAATTAAACAACAAACAGCAATAGAGTTCATCACACTTACAAATACCTCTACCTTGATGAGTTTTGATAGGCACATGCCATCTTTTTCCTCTCCTCTACTCCATGCATCAAAATCCCATGGATAAGTTTTTCAAACAACAAATGCCAGCTGGAAAATTCTAAAATGAACACATATGATGAGGGGTGGAGCTGGGTATGGATGGACAAGTCTGAGTAAAGCAACAGAAAAATTAAATGTATTAAAGTCCTAAAAATATTCCACATATTCTGTAACATGGGAGATAACCCACGTGAGTTATCTTCAAAATCTGTAGCAGCCATTAATGAACTCATCTGAGTTTTTAAAGCCATCACCCATAATATTTTTCATTTTAATAATGAAGTTTCCATGGCTTGTAGATTCCCTCAAATTCCAGGTGATTAAGCACATGTGTGGAACTTTAGTATTTCTTTGACAATAAATTTTCCACAAAATGTAAACTGTTGGTTATATAGTTGTTTTTGGATACTTGTCAACAGATAGACATCAGGAAAGCTTGCTAAACTCAACACAGGACTGGAAAAAATACAGACAGGAAAAAATAGGGGAAAAAAAGAAACAGAGAACAGTTTTTCCTGCCATGGCTCCAAAGCCGCTGAAGGATCAAGTACTTTCCAGTGTCTAAGAGACCTTCCCTGAGACAGGTTATTTGATATAGTCATCTACAAGGCCCAGTGTAAAAAGGTCTGAAACAATTTATGACATTTAAACAATTTAAGACATTTATGACATTTAAGAGTAGAAACAGGACTTCCCCAGTGGCACAGTGGATAAGAATCTGCCTGCCAATGCAGGAGACATGGGTCCAATTCTGGTCTGGGAGGATGCTAGATGCCATGGGCAACTAACCTCATGCATCACAACTACTGAAGCCCGTGCACCCTGAAATCTATGCTCTACAACAAGAGAAGTCACTGCAATGAGACGCCTGTGACCACAACTAGAGAATAGCCTCCACTAGCTGCAACTAAAGACCCAGTACAGCCAAAAATAAATAAATTATTTTTAAAAAAGTATAAACAAAACAAAAGCTCAGAAAACCTTAAGGAACCTGTACTTAACAAGTCAAAAGGTTTCACAAAGAATAGGAGGTGAAACTTCTAGCATGACTGAGACTCTGGTTACATCACACGGGAAGCCTGAAATGCAGGGAATGCCTGGTATGTGTGGATATGTCAGAGGGAAATGGTTGTGGAGGGTTACAGCGTGCCTGGACTGTACTGGGCCTGGGGGGCCATGGTGCCCAAAGGGCACAGGGGTCAATGGCACGTGTCCTGGCTTCTCTGCCCCATGTGAAATTGACCATGGGCAGCACGATCCAGACCAGGATGGCTGGGCCAAGGAGAAAGATGTCAGGGCACTGAGCTTAGAAACAGAGGTCAGAGTAATGATCACTCAGTGGGAACAGAGGAAGAGGAAGATGGAGGACTGCCTTCTATTTCTTAGCCCAGAGGCTGACCTGCTCTACACAGTAAGCTGGGAAAAGGAATGATGCTAGGAATTCTCATAACAATCTGCAAATTGGAGATGTTAAGATTAAAATGAATAGGAGTAAACTGAAAAAGAACATTAAATAAAGCTAGATAACAGTGAGAAAACAGGTGTTTTTGAGAGCAGCAATTCTGGGAAGGAAGGAGAGTTATATCAACAAGGACTGTTGACAGTGAGTTGTCTGTAGCAGTCTTCTACCTGGCAGAAAACAAACCCAGAGCAGGAGTGGGTGATGAGGTCCCAGAGCAGAGCTTACACAAAGCAGCAGAATGAAGGCTATGGGAAGGGACACAGGACAGGGAAAGGACAGTTAAAGATGAGAAGTAATTCTATGATAAACAAGAGGGTGCAGATACTAGAGCTAGTGGTAAGAATCAAGAAAGCACTATGAACAGGGCTGGAGTCACGTACACCCACAGAAAGATAATTTTCATGAAAGCAAATTGAAGTGTGACAAGACTGAAGAAGGCAGCCGAGCAATGGGGAAACAGAAGGTAAATAAACTCAGTCCTTGTCTCTGAAATGCGGAAAACTAGAGACCAGCGATTCCTTCTCTGAGCAGGTGTCTGGTCCTTACCTGGATAGGTCTCTTGGTGAATCTCTCTCTCCACCAGCCATGGCTCCTTCCCTTTCTCCAACCGCAGGATCACATCTGGTTTGGGAAGCTGATGCCCTGTTTACAGTGAAAGATAAAGTACTGGGCAAGGGTTAGGAGCTCTGGGCTATACACAAAGAAACATCTCAGTTCAAGCCCCAACTCCTGACCCTTCAATAGTCCTGTGGGGGCTCTGAAGAATAGACAAGGTAGGGCTACAGAAGCAGCAAAATATATACTTCTTAAAATATAAAACATATGATTATACACAAAATACACAATTTCTTAAAATTCAACAAATCAAAACAATTCCCACCCACCGCACAAAGAGAGGTTGGTCTCACCTAAAGACACCAGGTTTCTGTAGTTTTCCAGCATCACATCTTTGTACATGATCTGCTGAGCAGTGTCTAGCAGTTTCCACTCTTCCCTGGTGAAGTTCACAAGTATGTCCTTGAAGGTCACCAGTGTCTACAACATGAAGCAAATGTGAGCCTGATGTGTATCTCTGCTCCCCCACTTTCCCAAATACTAACAGGAAGATTAGGCAGATAGCCCTTGGGTAGGGAAAGAGAATAGAACAGAATTTATTCTAGGAATGAGTAGTATTTATGTCTACTTCTGGTCAACCCCAAAAGGAATGGTATGCACTGTCTAGAAACCAGCTTCATGTTACACTTTAGGTTAAGAAACTGTCAGAAACACTCTCATTTAAATCAAGTATGTCATAAACGGCTAAAGCAAGAAGAATCAGTTAATCTACACTTATGTGAAATAATTAGAACCTAATACAAGGCAGAAAAAGAAGGGAAAAACAGTCTTGAATTCAAGTACAACTTAATGCTTAAGAGACCAATGTAGCCATGTTTCATGACCTCAAATAATTTCTAAAACGTTTTTCTTAAACATTGGTAGGCATTAAAAAATGGAGAAGAGCTTATATTTTATGGCAACAAAATAACAGATACAGAAGCAAGGTTTTTATTAACCACATCAAAAGAACTGTAGATGACACATAGAAGGAAAAAAAAACCTATTTGAATGATTGAGTGTTTTTCATCAAAGATCTGTGAAGATAAAAAGATAGTGGAATAGTGGGCTTTTTTAATATTGAAAGAAATGAACTATTATGCAAAATATCAATACTAGGTGAAAATATCTTTCAGGAATGATGAAAAATACATTCTTAAATAAAGTTAAACAGGATTTGTTATCAGCGGACCAGCTCTAAAGGTATGCTAAAGGGAATTCTTCAGGCAAGGAAAATAATACAAGAGAGAAACTTTACATCTAAGGAATGACAGATAAGAAAGACAAAGAGCAAATATTTGGGGACTTCCCTGATGGTCCAGTGATTAAGACCCTGGGCTTACAATGCATGGGGTGTGGGTTCCATCCCTGGTCAGGGAACTAAGATCCTACATGTCATGTGGAGTGGCCAAATTAAAAAAAAAAAAAGTAAATATCTGGATAAATACTGTAGATTATTTTTCTTAAATCCTTCAAAATATGTAGGACAGCCCAAAGCAAAGGCTATGTTCTCTGGTAGGGTTTTCAATACACATGAAGCATGAGGGGGTGATATAGGGGAGAAGCTGAGAGAGACTGAAGGAGGGTTCCCCGTCCAGTCACTCGGTCCCCAGAGGATCCACCCTCCCCTGGGCTCTTCCTGTCTTCATTTTAGTTATTCCCGGATAATTACACAACTTATCCCCAAGCTCCTCCAAACAGGCAGTCCCCAGGCAGGAACTAACAAGCCAGCCACACACTCAAGACCACCAGGGACCAGAGAATCCCTCAAAAAGGCACCAGTATCCCCAGTTCTGTCATCATCTTTGAGGGAGAAAGCTTGCTGTGTGCTTAGTTCCTCACTGTGGACAAACAGCATCTCATTAGAATCCTTGATAATCCACATTTCTGTCCAAGCTGTGTTTCTTTGATATGAAAGGAAATAAAACAACTATAAATAAAGCAAATAAAATAGTGCTAGTCTGCAGGGGGAAGTGTCTGACATATGGTCCCTTAAGTACCTTTAACCAAAAATGGATTCCCAGTTGGAAAACAAAAAAAATGAAGGCAGCCCAACTTACGTGGGACCGGGCAGTTAGCAACTCAGCCTCCATGCCCTCCTTGTTCCTGACAGAACTTCCTGAGAAGCAGGAGATATGGAGCAAGTGAAGCTGTGGGAAAGGAAGAAACTTGAGGAGAGGTGCTGTGATCAGGGGCTCCTTAATCATGAGCCTATATTCCCTCAGACCAGCTGCATGTACCTACACACCCACACAGAGGACATCAGACTGTTCCAGAAATACATGTACAGTGATCAAAATCCCCAGGAGTAGGAAGAAAAGAGCTCCAAAGACTGCCTCCCCTCCACAATCTCTAGATTTCTGTGTTAAATATTATTTGGAATTGAATGGTTCTAATACTACATTGAATCCTTTCTCTTGTTTTAAAAAAATCTCTTTTATTATTTAAGTATAGCTGATTTTCTACATTGTGGTAGTTCCAGATGTATAGCAAAGTGACTTAGTTATAGGCACACACACACACATTCTTTTTCAGATTTTTTTCCCTTATAGGTTAAAAGGAAATCATACTATAGTTGATTCAAATCATATGTCTGTGTCTGGTTTATTTCGCTCAGTATAATATTTTTGTCAACTATAAATTGGCACTTGTCATCTACCTCTATAAGGATTAAGTCATATGCTGCTGCAGCTGCTAACCTTCAACATTCCCTGAAAGGAGTTCAGGGTGGAAAGCAGAAATGAGGTATTCTGTGCTCGGTGGGGGCAAAAACTGACAGGATACATCTTTAGTTAGATATTTTTCAGGAGCAGATTTAAGGAGCCTAATTCTTGTTTCTCTTCATATCTAGAAAGCACCGAAATCCTTCATGTTGATGATTGTTCCTTGCGACAAGCAAAAGCTTCACCAGACTAGCAGAAACCTTTGGGAAGATATGTACTTGATTGTCAGAGAAGGCAATGGCACCCCACTCCAGTACTATTGCCTGGAAAATCCCATGGGCAGAGGAGCCTGGTAGGCTGTAGTCCATGGGATCCCAAAGAGTCAGACATGACTGAGCGACTTCACTTTCACTTTTCACTTTCATGCATTGGAGAAGGAAATGGCAACCAACTCCAGTGTTCTTGCCAGGAGAATCTCATGGATGGGGGAGCCTGGTAGGCTGCCGTCTATGGGGCCGCACAGAGTTGGACACGACTGAAGTGACTTAGCAGTAGCAGTAGTACCTGATTGTATGAATTCCCCCTTCACCAAAATCACAAATATACTGACTTTTACCCCTGCCTCTTTGGAACAGTTTCTCAGAGTGGTCTCAGATGTTGTCTCTTGGGCTCCACTCCTCGTTTTGCCCCAAATAAAACTTAACTCACAACTTTCATGTTGTGCGTTTTTTCAAGTTGACATTTTGATTCAAACAAGTTGTAGCCTGAACCAGCATTTCTCTCTTTTTAATGGCTAAATAATATTCCTCTGAATAGATACACCACATTTTATTCATTCATCTGCTGATGATTATACCTAAGAGTGGAAATGCTGGCTTATATGGTTACTTTATGTTTAGCTTTTTGAGGACCCACTGAAATGTTTTCCATAGTGACTCTTTTGGGGTCCTGGTCATCTTTACCTAACAACTACATCACTTTATTTTCACACAAGCAACATACAAGGGCTGCAACTCCCCTACATGCTTGCCAACACTCGTTATACCATCTTTTAAAATTATATACCATCCTAGTAGATAGTTAACTTTAGTCGACATCCCTAATGTGACTAACACTTTTTAAGCTAGCATTCTGGATGGGCTTCCTTAGGTGGTGAAGGGGTAATGAATTTGCCTGCCAATGCAGGAGACATAAGAGATGTGGATTTCATTCCTGGGTCAGAAAATCCCCTGGAGTAGGAAGTAGCAACCCACTCCAGTATTCTTGCCTGGAAAATTCCATGGACAGAGAAGCCTGGCAGGCTACAGTCTATGGAGTTGCAAAGACTACAACATGACTGAGCATACACACATAACCTGGATGACAATCTGTCTTCCCTTTTACTTTTTTTTTTCTTGAACAGTATATTCTGTATATGAAGTATAGCTAGAACTTATATTTGTCACCTTCTCCATATACTTTGGGTGGGATCTATATAATTTTTATGTCAAACTTTTTGTCAATCTCTTGAGAAATGTCAACCTTCTTTGACATTCATACCAGATGTTAGATTATGTACAAATTTGATTGCTTTAAGTGCTCTAGTGTCAAGAGAAAACAAAAATATAATTATGAGATGAGTCTGAAAAATAAAACTAGTTTAAACACATACATACTTCTAGTTAAACTATTTGATTCAAACAACAAAAAGAGAAAACTCAACAACTGAGGAGAAGGCGATGGCAACCCACTCCAGTACTCTTGCCTGGAAACCCCCATGGACGGAGGAGCCTGCTAGGCTGCAGTCCATGGGGTCGCGAAGTGTTTAACACGACTGAGTGACTTCACTTTCACTTTTCACTCATGCACGGGAGAAGGAAATGGCAACCCACTCCAGTGTTTTTGCCTTGAGAATCCCAGGGATGCGGAAGCCTGGTGGGCTCCCGTCTATGGGGTTGCACAGAGTTGGGCACGACTGAAGCGATTTAGCAGCAGCAGCAGCAGCAGAAGCAGCAGCAGCAACTGAAGGAACTAGACATGCAGGGTTTTTTTTAAGACCGACACAAACTTGTTCTTTTTTAAACACTGAAAATACTAATATGACACGCAATTCTGAGGAAGATAAATGATAAAATAATTTCAATACGTAAAAGGTTTTTAAACGAATATTTCAGAGTAAGAAATAGAAATCGGTCCAGCTTTTTTTGCCACAAAACTTATTAAATAAAACTTATTTTATCAGCGCTTGGAGAATATAACTTTTACAGTATCCACGACCAGAATACAGTGAAAGTGAAAGTGAAGTCGCTCAGTCGTGTCCGACTCTTTGCCACCCGTGGTGTATACACACACACACACACACACACACACACACACACACACATATTTCAAAACCAGTATAACCACGTTGGATTTCTTTTATGAACGTTAACACATTCACAGTTAAGAAATTTCCTGCTCTAACAAAAAAAAAGAGCATGATCAGATCACGTTTAGCAGACGCTGGAAAGGCCAGATGCAAAAATTTAAACCTCTGGGCTCAGTTGGGAAGAAAAAGGAAACAGGAACAGAAGAATCCTTATTTCTCATGGCTGAGACTATGTGGCTCGGACTCCCCAACACCGTCCGGCGCAGCGGGCATCAGTGTCCACTCCCACCAGCGCGACCGCGAGAATCCAAGGGGCTCCGGGGACAGCTCAGCCCAGGAAGACCATAGGTAAGAACCATTGTTGGTGAAACGATCGTCCATCTCAGGGATGAGGTGAGCAAACCGCGGTGCCCGGTCCGCTAGCAAGCAAACCACGTCCAGCCCTCCCATGCGTACCTATGATCGGCACCTGCAGGCGCAAAATAACCGTCACAAAGGCAGCAGCTCTGCTTGCTAGTTCACAGCCGGGCTCCCGTGCCTCGCGGATCCACAGGGCAGGCGGCTGCAGCGTGGCCCCGCCCGGCCTCCTGCTCCGGCCCCAGCAGCCCACGCCGCGCCCCAGCCGCTAGCGCACGCGCTCCACGTCCACTCACGACCAGCCGAGAAGCGTATCCGAATGCAAAACCCAGAGACGTTCCGTAGGGTGGCGCGGGGGCTCCTGGTAAATGTAGTCCTGGCCCTGACTCCGCGGCCAGGCGATCGCGCCCCCCTGCCCTGCTGCTCTCGGTTGAGAGCATCGGCTCGGCTGCGTGCACCTTGTGCTCCCTGCTCCCGTTCCGCCGCGGCCTGGTGGTTTCGACCCGAGGGGCGTGAACCTTGAGGACAGGTGAGCGCGTAGGCTCACGGACGTCAAGGAGATGCGGTAGGGAGAGGGGACAAGAGACTGCTGGGTTCGCCAGGCCTTCGGCCGTGGGTAGGGGGCCGCGTTCTTGTTCCGTCCGGGTTTCCTGGGACGGACTCAGGCTCGGGGTGAGTGTTTTGGGGTGAGCAGCGCCAGGCGCTGGGAAAGAGTCTGACTTTCTTCCGTGAGTGAGAGGAGCAGAGATGTCCAGCTTGTACTTCTTACTTTATCGTGGTGCTTTTTTTCAGTCTGTCTTAACACCTGTCAGTTGAAAAAAAAAGCATAACCTAAAAGTTGAGAATTATGTTTTTTTTTTAGGGGGGGTACTGTTGAGAAATTAAGCCAGGGAGCAGCCTCTCAGCTCTGAGGAACCTTCCCAAGAGGTAAGGGGGGAGCCAGGATATACAGGAGATTTGCGACAAAAGCCAGGTAGTTAGAATAAAACAAAATTACATTAATTAAAGAAAACCAAACATCATGTTAATGACCTTAGCACATTTCTATGTATGGGAAGATTTAAGAGTCTGGGCTGTTCAGGAACAGTATCCTTTATTTCTCCATCCTGAATCCCTTCAGGGTGCTGATCTGCGGTGGCCAGATCACCTGAAGGCTGCAGCATTCTTTGCTGATATGGCAGTTGACATTCTTGTAACACAGTGCTTCCTCTTGGTCATAACATTTCATGACAGTTTTTTTTTTTGACTATGCCGTGGCATGTGGAATCTTAGTTTCTACACCAGAGATAGAACCTGTGCCCCCTGCAGTGAAAATGCAGAATCTTAATCACTGGATCATTGGGGAAGTCTGCATGACCAATTTAGTCCACTGTGCTGGGAAGGCTCTCATTCTTAAATCAGGAAAAGATTCTGTTGATAGGCCATTTGGTGTGCTGAGGATTTTTGTTTGGTCCTTGGTGGCTCAGATGGTAAAGAATCTGCCTGCAGTGCAGGAAACCCAGGTTCAGTCCCAGTGTAGGGAAGATCCCCTGGAGAAAGGAATGGCAACACACTCCAATATTCTTGCCTGGAGAATTCCATGGACAGAGGAACCTAGCAGGCTACAGTCCATGGGGTTGCAAAGAGTGGGACAGGACAGAGTGACTAACACTTTCACTTTTTCACTTTATGTTTTTTTGGATTAGACCCTATTGATCGTCTTAAAATTCTCTGGATTGCTTGTATTATTATGATCCAGTAGATGTTTCCCCTTGTTGCTTCTAACCATATTTAGAGTTGTACTATTACACTATTATGTGTAGAGTTATATATATGATTAACTGTTTTGAGATATTAATTTTGTTGGAGGCCTGGTTACACATTGTGTAATGCAAGAGACAACAGTCTTGTAAAACAGAATATAATGCAACTGGTAACATTAATACCATAGCAGAGAGAGACACAAGGCATAAATAATTTGAAAATGAGAGCGAGCAAATTAAAACAATGATTAGTATAACTAGTTGTAATCTTGACATAATAGGCCAAGTCATCTGGAGTCAATCAGCTGGAGAAGCCAAATTATGGAAGGATCAGGTAGAGAGAAAAAGATAAATGTTTTATCTTTGTTTACAAAACTATTCTTCTTAGAATGACATGGTCAAAGGTCTAATTACAAGACAGTAGCCAAGAAACTTGCATATTTCTGTGACATAAAACATTTCAGTAACTAAATTATGACTGGTAACGTTATACCAGGACATACCATATTTTTAGAAATTCCAAATAAGTTTTGGAATATCTGTATTAATGACATTTACTGATACAATATAACCTAAGATTTATTTCCAATCACCCGACAATGCTTCTCAAGTAATTCAACATACCAAGTAAGCCTAGTTTAATATTCTTCTGTGAGGTGTCTCAGGGATCCTTTGAAGCATCTCAGAGTTGGCTAAAGGTCAAAAGAACTTTTTTTAGTTAGAATTTGACATGTACAAAACTACTTTTTCGGGGCTCCTTTTCTACAAACTTTGCAAAACTTTCTGTATCCATATTAGGTTGTCCCTTATTTATTTATTTATTTTTATCAAGAAATAACCAACTACAGGACAAAATCACCCTTTTTACCCAACAAATTCACTTCTATTCTTCATACCTTCTTTTACTGAAAACATAAATTCTAATTCCCTTGCACATTAAAATGCTTTCCTTAATATTTATTAATTATAATTTAAGTTTTAACCCTTAAAACCTTCAGTTCAGTTGCTCAGTTGTGTCCGACTCTTTGCGACCCCATAAATTGCAGCACGCCAGGCCTCCCTGTTCATCACCATCTCCCGGAGTTCACTCAGATTCACATCTATCGAGTCAGTGATGCCATCCAGCCATCTCATCCTCTGTCTTCCCCTTCTTCTCCTGCCCCCAATCCCTGCCAGCATCAGAGTCTTTTCCAATGAGTCAGCTCTTCTCATGAGGTGGCCAAAGTACTGGAGTTTCAGCTTTAGCATCATTCCTTCCAAAGAAATCCCAGGGTTGATCTCCTTCAGAATGGACTGGTTGGATCTCCTTGCAGTCCAAGGGACTCTCAAGAGTCTTCTCCAACACTGCAGTTCAAAAGCATCAATCTCTAGGGAAAACGGACATGCAGTATGTAGTTGTAAACTGTGTCATAGCAGCATTTCCTGGTTGGCAAACTTGAATTGTCCATAACCCCTAGTAACATAAATTTTCTGATTTCTTTCTTCATTGTATTATAAGTCATGTGTCTAAAAATCCCAAACATCTTTAGTTTCTGTCTCATAAAGAGACAAAAGGAGGTAAATTTAGACCTGTTTACCAATTAATGTTCACGTGTTTTATCTTACTGAAATGACCTAGCTCTTTAATGAATTCCCATCATTTAGCTTAACTTAGCAAAACTCAAGTTACTAAAAATCAGGAGAAACTATTTTAGATATATAATTATTCCTAAAGAGTTCACTTGAAAAAGGTTGGCAAACTTGAATTGTCCATAACCCCTAGTAACATAAATTTTCTGATTTCTTTCTTCATTGTATTATAAGTCATGTGTCTAAAAATCCCAAACATCTTTAGTTTCTGTCTCATAAAGAGACAAAAGGAGGTAAATTTAGACCTGTTTACCAATTAATGTTCACGTGTTTTATCTTACTGAAATGACCTAGCTCTTTAATGAATTCCCATCATTTAGCTTAACTTAGCAAAACTCAAGTTACTAAAAATCAGGAGAAACTATTTTAGATATATAATTATTCCTAAAGAGTTCACTTGAAAACTCTTACCTCATTTACTTCTATAAGTTATGAAAATACCATCCTACCAAGTTAATTTTTTGCTAACAAATCTGCAACAGAAATAACATGAACATATTGACCTTCAATAAACCTAGGTACAATAAAAATAAGACATATCTATCTTGAATAAACCAGCAAGCTTAAGCTAGCTTTAATACCAGATGTTAATTAATATTGAGTATTTCCTCTAGATCATGTGAGCCTGGAGTTCATTCTGACCAGTTTCTTTTATATTTTGAAATATTTAATTTGTAAGTGCTTACATATATGCCAATTAAATAGAATTCTTTATAAGTTTAATTTTGATAATATTTTCTGAAGGTAGAGACATCTATATGTATAATGTATACACACACATATAAACAGACAAAACAAGAGATCTCATAGCATCACTTAAACTTAGTTCTGAATCAGGTATTATAATATAAATTTAGTTTATAATTAACAGTGGGAATAAATTAAATTTGATTGCTTAGATGATTAAGGCTTTATTATTTGTGGAAAAAATTTTTAAGATTTCTGTTTGCCCTTAATAAAACTTTAAGTAGGCTATGGATCCGATTTGGGGTGAGATGATTTCCAAATAAACTGAAAATTAAGAGTTCTGTGTACTATTCATAGAACTTTAGGGTTCACTGTCTTCAAAAGCTGGAGTAAGGCATTCAACAAAGGCCCTCTGAGTGCACAGATTAGACCCAGAACAAAATCTACGTTATTAATTTTGTTAT
>SJYC01119526.1:0-19239 GCA_006408675.1 Madoqua kirkii
AAAAAAAAAAAAGGACTGAGGAGCGCCTGCTGGTGGTGACTTGGGGGAGTGCACCTCAGTGTTGACTGGATGCCAACACCCTGGGTTGAGGGAGTGTGAGATGAAGGGCATGATGACAGGTCTCTCTTTTGAGAAGCTTGACCAAAAGGGAGGATGTGAGGGGTCGTCGATAGAGAGAGCCTTCAGCTACAAGAAAGTTTAATTTTCATGTTTTAGTATGGGACGAACTTGGAGATGTATATACGCTAAAGAGAAGTGGAATTTGAAGGTTCAGGGCGGAAAGAGGAGGGAATGAAATGGAGGAGGAGATGGGATACCAGCTGCATATTCTTTGTGCCTGAAACACTCTGTCTCCCAGGTTAGATTCCCCAGGAAATGGACTCTGAGATTTTCTCATAGGAGAATGACCAGGGGTGGATCTTGGGGACCACACCTGCCGAGTGAGGGAGCTGAGGAAACAGGCCTGGAAGAGAGAAGTTGAAGCTGATGCTTCTGGCAGAGAGGAGGGCTCTGGAGCTGGGCTGACCCTTCAGAAGTGGCCCATGAGGAGGAGGGATGCAGAGGCAGGCAGGTTTGCAGAGAGTGACAGGTGATGGAGGAAACGGTCTTGATGGACTCTCCCCTTTTCTCTGCAAAACAGAAAATTGTTGAAAAAGAGGATCTGGGGTCCTGAGAAGACCCCAAGATGGGTTGAGGTCTGGGAAGGCCATGGAGACTGACCTGAGGAGGTCTCCATGTCCTCTTATGGGGGCACCAAAGGTTAGATGTCATAAATCTGTGATGACACCATCTCCCAGCCTGGGTGAATTTCTGTAGTAGGGCCAGCACTCCAGAAGTACAAGCAGAAGGGACATTAATTAATTGAGGTAGGTTTCTGGGTTTTAGGTGCTCTCCCTGCCCTGACTTACCTCTTGTCCCCAGGTAGACCTAGGGGAGGAGCCTGCAAGTCTTGCCTCTTCTTGAAACTTGCTTCTGTCTCTCTGCATAGCTGTTTATTTTGTTTTGGCCAACTCACCAATCTAAGAGTTGAAAAAAAGCAGAATACACATCAAACCATTCCCAGAGTCAAACATTGGGATAACTTATAGTTCTGTGAATCAGTTGCATGTGGGTTACATTTCCTTCTAATGACATGCTTGGTTAAAAAACACTAGTCTGGGATTGGAGGATGATGGGTGCTATTTGGGACACTCATTTAATTATGAAGTCCTTGAACACTGAACAGTGTTTAAACATCTCATTCAAGACTGCATAAATTCTCTTATCTGTACACCACTGGAAACTTCTAGAGGGCAAGACTTGACACCTCGGTAAGAGCCCAACCACCCCAAACATCCCATGGATTCAGCCTGGTGTAAAAGTGGCCCCATATGGTTGGCTATCCTCACCCAGCCTTCAGTTTTAGTGGGGTGACCTTGAGGCCACAGGGCAAATGGATTCAAGAATGGTGAACTCAAGTAGGTTCAGGATCCCCAGGTTAGGTAAGGTGCTTTTCTGGAATCAGTGAATTTGAGGAGAGCATGGAGAAAAGGAAATGAATGTTTTGTCAGGGACAAAACAATCAAGAAATTCAAGACCTCAGTCTGGCTCTGTAGTCTTAAGGTCACTTGGGCTGCTGTCCCTTCAGGATTTTGGTGCCTCCCCTGAAGAATTACAGGCTTGAATTAGATGTGCTGCAAGGAGATCAAACCAGTCAATCCTAAAGGAAATCATTCCTGAATATTCACTGGAAGGGTTGATGGTGAAGCTGAAATTCCAATACTTTGGCCACCTGATGTGAAGAGCTGACTCATTGGAAAAGACCCTGATGCTGAGAAAGATTGTAGGCAGGAGGAGAAGGGGATGACAGAGGATGAGATGGTTAGATGGTATCACCGACTCGATAGACCTGAGTTTGAGCAAGCTCTGGGAGTTGGTGATGGACAGGGAAGCCCGGCGTGCTGCAATTCATGGGGTCGCAGAGGGTCAGACACAACTGAGCAACTGAACTGAACTGAAGGGCCCTTTCCCATCTTACTTGACCAGTTCTCTGTCCTTTGTGCCTCAATTTAAACTCATCCTTTTCTGCCTCTCCCATACGAATCTTTCTTCTTCCCCAAAGGCATGAAGGCATCTGATGAGCTGCTCTGTCTTGGTCTTGTCTTCCTGTCTCTTGCTGAAACTTCAATCAGTTCTCTAAGATACCATCCATCCCTGTGTTTATTCATCCTTTCATTCAGCGAAAGTTCATTGACTCCAGTCTCTGTGTACCATGCTAGCCAGAGCTGGGCGATTAGACACATGGAAACCTCCTGGGCAAGAAAACAGTAAGTCCACCTGGGGCATCAGGTTCAGGTGAGATAATGTTCAGTTAGATCAGGTTAGGTTAGGGGTGGGCCCACTTGGATCCCAAACTTCCTCCTACTCAGCCATCTAAGGGAGAAATCTCTTTTCCCAGCTCACATGTCCTCTGCTCTCACCGTGACTAAAAGGAAGAAACATCCCTCTTCTTGACCCCCTAGTGAGGAGGGAGAGGGGAGAGGCTTAGGCAAAAGCAACTAGGCCTCGCGTCAGGTGGCAGTAGCTGGCAGCTCTCCATGGCTTCATCTCCAGGCCACGTCTCCTCAAAGGAATGATGGTGGGAGGGAAGTCAGCAAGGGATCCTTGCAATGGAATGTGAGAGTTGGGGATGGAGGGGTGCCACAACAGCTGTCCTACAGATGGGGAAGAGCATTTGAACTTTGAGTTTATACTTCTAGAAAAACTCCACACTCCCCACACACCCCCGACCGCCCCCTCTCCTTCCCGCCTCATTCTCTTGCTGTATTATGGGGCTCTTGTGAGGTTTAGAAAAATAAACAGAGTCTAACCATAACTGTCTGAAAGTGCTAAATTACCGAGGAAGATGTAACAGATTAGCTGTGCAAATGAGGCCTGGGTGGGAGGTGGCCGGCACACTGGGGAGCTAAGAAGCCCCCGGGAGAGCAGGGCTCTCCTGTCCCCCACCCTCCTCCAGGGTGAGCTGACCTCGGCTGCGGCAGCTTCTCTGGTGGTACTGAAGACTGGGTCCAGTTGTCTATGGAGATGAGCTTTACGGAGGGTAAAGCTCATCCACCCTACAAGTAGCCACACCTCCAGGCTTGAAGAGATCCACCTAATGACATCTCACCCGTTCTCACCTTTCAAGGAAGATCGCCCCTCACTCATTTAAGTTGGAGGTGAAACTTTTCTGTTGTCTTATTGTTAATCATTTATTTTTGATGGGGCTGGATCTTTGCTGCACGCAGGTTTTCCTAGTTGCGGCGAAGCAGGGCTGCCTTTCTTGGGGTGTGTGGGCTTCTCACTACGACGGCTTCTCATGTTGCGAGCAAGGGCTTTTGCCTAGGAGCATGTGGAATCTTCCCAGTCCAGGGATCAAACTCATGTCCCCTGCTCGGGCAAGCGGATTCTTAACTGCTGTACCACCAGAGAGGTCTTTGTCTTCTGTTTTAAGAGGTGACTTTCGTTATCTTCCCCTGGAAACTGTTGGGGTGGGGAGGCTAATGATGTAAAACTCTTGCTGTGCTAAGAGTTGAAAGGCACCCTAGAACACTGGTCCAATCCTTCACTTCACAACAATAGTAAACAGGCTCGTGGAGAGGAAGCTACTTGCCGAAGGTCCCTCTGCTGGTGAGTGACAGAGCTGGGACTGGAGCCCAGGTCGGCACAGCCCCAGGCAAGATGCATTTTCTGCCATCGCTACCTTCAGGCCTCCCACCTAATTCGCACCCAAGTCACCTTTCCTTCCAAAAGCCTGTCTCTTCTGTAGTCTTCCCTGAGCTCTGCTCTATGAATTCACATACTTTTGGCCAGTCTGCCAATATAACTTCTCTGGTTTTGAGCCACAAGATGTCAAGGTTCTAGTCCAAGCCAGCCTGCACTTAAAAAGCCTCTACTGTTATGCCAAGCACAGTGTTAAACACCAGAAATGTGAAGATGAATAAGCAGTCACCGTCTTTAAGGGCTTCTCTGGTGCCTCAGTGGTAAAGAATTTGCCTGCCAATGCAGAGATGTGGGATTGATCCTTGGGTCAGGAAGATCCCCTGGAGGCGGCATGGCAACGCACTCCAGTATTCAGCCTGGGAAATCCCATGGACAGAGGAGCCTGACGGCCTATAGTCCATGGGGCAGCAAAAAGTTGGACATGACTTAGCGACTACACCACCACCACCAACACCGTCCTTAGAGATTCACATGTGGCCAGCAAGGGAGCATCTGGAGTTCTTTCGACAAATCACCTGAACCCCTCCTGTTAAATATTTTCTCCCTCTGAATCTTTATGATGTGTTGGGCAGCTTAGGAAGTAGAGGTCATCTGGTTAAGCTGCCATCTGTAAGGTGCTGTTCTGGACCTGGGGGAGTGAACCCCCATTTCCCCATGCTCTAGGGTGAGAAAGAAAGGCTTCCAGCTTACTAATAGATCTAGAGTCAGATAACCTGGATTTGAGTCATAGCGCTACCATTTACCATCTATAAGACTGTAAGCAAATTATTTAACTTTTTTGAACCAAAGCTCATGAAACCTCCCTTGTAAGACTGTTGTGCAGATCAAAGCAAGTGAGTAACTTCCCCAGCCCCTTGCCTGGCACACAGGGAACCTCACTAATGCTACTTGCCTGATTTTTCGCTTGAACGCTGGCCTTACATGGCTTTGTGCCATCCCCAGCATGATAGTTTCAAGGCTTGTTTGTTGAGAAACTCACTGTTGATTCCCTTCTGGGCCTGAGAAGGGGTGGATGTCCACCTTCTTCCTTCCAAGTGTGACTTTTGACCTCAAGTCTGCCAGACTTAGACCCTCAGCCTCTCACTCAATGCAGCATCCCGTCCTGTCATCTGTGTGCCCTCCAGCAGTGCCAAGGAATGGGCCACCCTGATCTAAGCCTCGGTTCTGGTTTGAAGAAGTAAAAATAAAGAGAAGGCATGTGGGTGATACTTTCTGCAAAAGAGAAAACCCTCTTCCGCTTGATGCGTTGTGAAAGACACGTAGGATTTAAAGTCAGAAGACACAGGGAATCTTCTGGTGGCCCAGTGGTTAAGACTCCACACTTCCAGTGCTGGGTCATGACTTTGATCCCTGGTCAGGGAACTAAGATCTCACATGCCATGTGGCGTGCCCCCCCCACCCCAAAAGTAATAATAATAATAAATAATAAAGTCAGAAGACACATGTTGGATACACAATTCTTCACTATTGTCTGGATGACTCTAGTCACGCTAAGCTTGGGCTTCCTTATCTGTAAGAATACAAAGCTACTTTATTTAGTTGTCATGAAGATTAAATTTGAAAAGACATATGAAGGATCATAACAAAAAGGAAAGTACCACATCAATAGTACTATTTTGCTTCCCTTCCTGTTCCTCTAACACATCTCAAGGACAGGCCTGGGCCAACTCTAGGGGAAGGCAGTTTTTTCCTTGCAGAGTCTCTGAGTCCTGCCTCACCCTTTGCAATCTGAAAGAGCAGCGTCTTCTCTCTGCTTAGCTGGGGGAGGCAAAGGTGGGTCCCAGAGAGGGGATATCAGAACTGTCTCCTCCATCTGTCTACTGGGGAGTGCTCTTGGCAAGGAACAGCCCTCCAAATGCCGGAGGTGAAATCCATCATGGGGCCCCAGACTGAGATAAGATAGAGGAACGTAAATCAAGGCTCCCTGAGATAAGCAGGCAGCTTGGGGCCTAAAAAATGCAGCTCTCCTGCCAGCTGCCCACTTCTACAAAGCTGCAAAGCAAAGAGCTCTACTAGGCGGGGAGGAAATCTACACTCTGGGATCTTCTTAGAAAAGAAGGAGGGACCTCAACCTTCTCTCTCCCCATCACCAAGTTCCAGCCAGAAAGGAGGAACAGGCATATTTACTGAGCCCCTTACAGCAAAAAAAACAAAAACAAAAAACAAACTCCCCCTACCCAAAACTGTGAGGCCTACTGGCATCAGATTCTAAGGGCAAAGTTTTGTGGGGAAGTCAGGCAGCCTGGGTTTAAATCCTGACACCCACTGTAAAATCTTGAACTTTTGAACCATCTCCCTCATCTCTGCGAGTGTCAATTTCCAACAGAAAGGATACTAATGCTAATTTACAGAACAGTTTTGAAGACTAATAATGATCATTTTTGTAGAGCATTTGTAAAATGTCATAGGAAGTGCTTCATCAGTGGTAGCTATGCCTATGCCTCATGTAGTTACATATAAGACGGGTAGTGATCGGGGAAACCAACACTCACTAACTGTTCATCCAGTTTGTATAGAATTTCTCTAATTCTCTAAATGATATTACCAAGAAGCAAATCTGGTTGAGTGTTACTGAGGAGTGGACCTTCTCTTTGCCACCCTTCCCCAGGCTATGACAAGAGTGTCATCACGATATGTAAAGAGCTGCCTCTCCCTCTTCCCTTCCCCCTTATAGCATATGTGTATGTGTGACAGAAAACCTGTTAACAGACACCTAGAGAGCCCTCTCGGAATGGAACTTGTTTGTAAGTCCAATCTCTTCATAAGTCCAGCAAACTTAATCTAAGTACCCGATTAACACAATCAGCTACACAGTACTGTATTGTACCAGGTTTATAATATTTTTCCCACAAATAATATATAATGAGCAAACATACACACACAAAGAAAACATTTTTAATCTTCCAGTCCAGTACCTTGAAAAGTGCAGCAATACAGCACAACAGCTGGCATAGGGGGTCTGGCCTCGAGTGAACAGGCAGGAAGAGTTACTGATGGAGAAGGGAGATAGGATGGGAGAGGGTAGAGCTGAAGGATCGTCAGCAGCAGGAAGCAGAGGACGAGATGCAATGTCACCAGAGCCTGACGTTGATGGAACTCATGTTCACATCTTTGAAAGCTTGCAACTTGGAGGTTTCTACGTAGAGAACTTACTGTAATGACCAGGGTGGGCGTCCCCACGGGCTGACTCATTTCTGCCTTGGAAATAAACCCTCATCTCCTTAGCTGCTCCTAGCCACATAGTCATGCTTCCCTCCTTCATTATCAGTCAAGGTAAAATCACTTCCTTTGTGCCAGGGTTGGGAAGATGGTGGGGGAAGTTGGTCTCTTGGTCCCTGATCTAAAGATACCAATCTGATTTGAGAGGGAACCAATAAACACTTGAGGTATTTCCAGGAGTTAGGAAACCAGGACTTAGTCCTGTAGAAGCTCATGATAGAATTGAAATGGGTTTGTTGCAGGAAAGGGGACCCCTTCCAGGGCCCAAAACTGGGCTCTTGTCTAACACTTGGAAAAGAATTGTCCGAGGAGACACGTGCTGACAAAGTAAGAGATTTATTGGGAAAGGGCACCCGGATGGAGAGCAGGAGGGTAAGGGAACCCAGGAGAACTGCTCTGCCGCTTGGCTCACAGTCTCAGGTTTTCTGTGATGGGATTAGCTTCCGGGTGGTCTTTGGCCAATCATTCTAATTCGGAGTCTTTCCTGGTGGCGCACACATCACTCAGCCAAGATGGATGCTAGCGAGAGGCATTCTGGGAAGGGGACAGACACGCAGTGTCTCCTTTCAACCTTTCCCGAACTCTTCCGGTTGGTGGTGGCTTATTAGTTCCCTATTCCTTATCAGGATCTCCTGTCATAAAACAACTCATGCGAGTTACTATGGTGCCTGGCCAGGGTGGGCCGTTTCAATCAGTGTGCTTCCCCTAACAGCTTCATGGGGAATTGGAGGAGGGGATAGGGCAAGTACTGGAGGGTCCAGAAAGAAAGCGAAAGTGAAGTCGATCAGTTGTGTCTGACTCTTTGCAACCCCATGGACTGTAGCCCACCAGGCTCCTCCGTCCATGGGATTCTCCAGGCAAGAATACTGGAGTGGGTTGCCGTTTCCTTCTCCAGGGGATCTTCCTGACCCAGGGATCAAACCCAGGTCTCCTGCATCAGAGGCAGATGCTTTAACCTCTGAGCCACCGGGGAAGCCCTAAAAGGGTCCTGAAAGATGGGCAAAAGCATGAGAATGGACTGACCCTCCCTGTCAGCCAAGGGGACCCTTTATGGCTGCTTGAGCAAGGCAGTTCCTTGAGGGATGTGGCGTGTCTGGTGGGTCAGACTGACAGACCGCACAAGAAAGTCAAAGAGTGGGACATAAGTTCAAGGCTTGGCTCAGCCACTTCCTGACTGTGCAGGTGACGCATAGAGAGTTATCTGACCTCTCTCTGGGGTTTACCATTTACAGAAACAAAGCCGAGCTTCCAGGCTTGTCGTGTTACATGGTAACACATGTGAGCCCACTTGCTGCAAATGAATGGGTTATGAAGACTGGAATGGGTGTGGAGGCCCTGCAGGATGGGGCACTAGCTGCGGATGGGTGGGCAATGTCCCTCCTGCTGCCCTGCTAGGGGCGGGGGAGAAAGCGCCCCCTCCTGTAGACTTGAGCCCTCTCTGGGGCTAAAACTGACAGTAAGAGGCAGACAGCTGAGCAGATCAGGGAGTGACAGAACATGAGAGGATATACAAATAGACAAGATGAACGATCCCCATTGTATACACAAGAGCCTTTGGTAACACTCAGCCAATTAGAAAACTAATCTAAACAGCCACTGGCTTCCGTCTCTTCAGAGCTCCTTCAAACAGCTGTTCAGGCTGCACTTGCTGCTGCTCCCAGCAAATGCCCCGGGTCTGCTCTTAGGTCTGGTTCCCCACTTGAACCTCAAGGGCTCCTCAAGAGCAAAAGATTGTGTCCTCTCCACCCCCTGGACTTCCTCTAGGGCCCCGCTTCCTGCCTGAGCAGTGCTCCTTCTCTGTCATCACCTCTGAAGCCCTCGCCAGTGCCCCAGGCACAGGGACTGTCTAGTCCTGCCCAGGTTATAGTGCCCTTCATCTGGGAGGCGGAGAAGACGGAGTAGGAACAAAGTCGCTTCAGTCGTGTCCAACTCTGTGCGACCCCATAGATGGTAGCCACCAGGCTCCCCCGTCCCTGGGAGTCTCCAGGCAAAAACACTGGAATGGGTTGCCATTTCCTTCTCCAATGCATGAAAGTGAAAAGTGAAAGTAAAGTCGCTCAATCATGTCAGACTCTTAGCGACCCCATGGATTGCAGCCCACCAGGCTCCTCCATCCATGGGATTTTCCAGGCAAGAGTACTGGAGTGGGGTGCCACTGCCTTCTCCTAAATTATTCCTGCTGCTGCTGCTAAGTCGCTTCAGTCGTGTCCGACTCTGTGCGACCCCATAGACAGCAACCCATCAGGCTCCACCGTCCCTGGGATTCTCCAGGCAAGAACACTAGAGTGGGCTGCCATTTCCTTCTCCAGTAAAAAAGCCTTTAAAGTCTGACAAATGTGAGTTCAAACTCTCCTAGATCACTATTGTGATCTCTCTGAGACTCTGTTATCTCACCCAGAGAGAAGGTAGTAAGTGTTCCTCCCAAATAGGGATTGAGCCCCTGGTGGCTCTGACAGTGAAGAACCTGCCTGCAGTGCAGGAGACCAGGATTTGACCCCTGGGTCAGGAAAATCCCCTGGAGAAGGGAATGACTACCCACTCCAATATTCTTGCCTGGAGAATTCCATGAAGAGAGGAGTCTTGCAGGCTACAGTCCGTGAGGTCGCAAAGAGTCAGACATGACTGAGGAACTAACACTTTGTCAATTTTTTCAAATAGTGATTAAAAGCAAACATATATAAAAGAACCTAGCACACTATAAATGCATGTAAGTACACCGCACTTGCCGTAACTATTGTGCTGGTCATTGTTAACTGAGTCTTCTGAAGGCAGGAAACCACTGGACTTGTGCGTCAGGAAGACTCTCAGATGGTCGTGGACAATCCACATGTCCTGGTATTCACATTTCTGTGAAATCCCCTCCCTTGAGCCTGGCAGGACCTACTACTTGCTTCTAATCAATAGAACATGGCGAAAGTGATGTGATGTCATTTCTGTCCAAGATGGATGCTAGCGAGAGGCATTCTGGGAAGGGGACAGACACGCAGTGTCTCCTTTCAACCTTTCCCGAACTCTTCCGGTTGGTGGTGGCTTATTAGTTCCCTATTCCTTATCAGGATCTCCTGTCATAAAACAACTCATGCGAGTTACTATGGTGCCTGGCCAGGGTGGGCCGTTTCAATCAGTGTGCTTCCCCTAACAGCTTCATGGGGAATTGGAGGAGGGGATAGGGCAAGTACTGGAGGGTCCAGAAAGAAAGCGAAAGTGAAGTCGATCAGTTGTGTCTGACTCTTTGCAACCCCATGGACTGTAGCCCACCAGGCTCCTCCGTCCATGGGATTCTCCAGGCAAGAATACTGGAGTGGGTTGCCGTTTCCTTCTCCAGGGGATCTTCCTGACCCAGGGATCAAACCCAGGTCTCCTGCATCAGAGGCAGATGCTTTAACCTCTGAGCCACCGGGGAAGCCCTAAAAGGGTCCTGAAAGATGGGCAAAAGCATGAGAATGGACTGACCCTCCCTGTCAGCCAAGGGGACCCTTTATGGCTGCTTGAGCAAGGCAGTTCCTTGAGGGATGTGGCGTGTCTGGTGGGTCAGACTGACAGACCGCACAAGAAAGTCAAAGAGTGGGACATAAGTTCAAGGCTTGGCTCAGCCACTTCCTGACTGTGCAGGTGACGCATAGAGAGTTATCTGACCTCTCTCTGGGGTTTACCATTTACAGAAACAAAGCCGAGCTTCCAGGCTTGTCGTGTTACATGGTAACACATGTGAGCCCACTTGCTGCAAATGAATGGGTTATGAAGACTGGAATGGGTGTGGAGGCCCTGCAGGATGGGGCACTAGCTGCGGATGGGTGGGCAATGTCCCTCCTGCTGCCCTGCTAGGGGCGGGGGAGAAAGCGCCCCCTCCTGTAGACTTGAGCCCTCTCTGGGGCTAAAACTGACAGTAAGAGGCAGACAGCTGAGCAGATCAGGGAGTGACAGAACATGAGAGGATATACAAATAGACAAGATGAACGATCCCCATTGTATACACAAGAGCCTTTGGTAACACTCAGCCAATTAGAAAACTAATCTAAACAGCCACTGGCTTCCGTCTCTTCAGAGCTCCTTCAAACAGCTGTTCAGGCTGCACTTGCTGCTGCTCCCAGCAAATGCCCCGGGTCTGCTCTTAGGTCTGGTTCCCCACTTGAACCTCAAGGGCTCCTCAAGAGCAAAAGATTGTGTCCTCTCCACCCCCTGGACTTCCTCTAGGGCCCCGCTTCCTGCCTGAGCAGTGCTCCTTCTCTGTCATCACCTCTGAAGCCCTCGCCAGTGCCCCAGGCACAGGGACTGTCTAGTCCTGCCCAGGTTATAGTGCCCTTCATCTGGGAGGCGGAGAAGACGGAGTAGGAACAAAGTCGCTTCAGTCGTGTCCAACTCTGTGCGACCCCATAGATGGTAGCCACCAGGCTCCCCCGTCCCTGGGAGTCTCCAGGCAAAAACACTGGAATGGGTTGCCATTTCCTTCTCCAATGCATGAAAGTGAAAAGTGAAAGTAAAGTCGCTCAATCATGTCAGACTCTTAGCGACCCCATGGATTGCAGCCCACCAGGCTCCTCCATCCATGGGATTTTCCAGGCAAGAGTACTGGAGTGGGGTGCCACTGCCTTCTCCTAAATTATTCCTGCTGCTGCTGCTAAGTCGCTTCAGTCGTGTCCGACTCTGTGCGACCCCATAGACAGCAACCCATCAGGCTCCACCGTCCCTGGGATTCTCCAGGCAAGAACACTAGAGTGGGCTGCCATTTCCTTCTCCAGTAAAAAAGCCTTTAAAGTCTGACAAATGTGAGTTCAAACTCTCCTAGATCACTATTGTGATCTCTCTGAGACTCTGTTATCTCACCCAGAGAGAAGGTAGTAAGTGTTCCTCCCAAATAGGGATTGAGCCCCTGGTGGCTCTGACAGTGAAGAACCTGCCTGCAGTGCAGGAGACCAGGATTTGACCCCTGGGTCAGGAAAATCCCCTGGAGAAGGGAATGACTACCCACTCCAATATTCTTGCCTGGAGAATTCCATGAAGAGAGGAGTCTTGCAGGCTACAGTCCGTGAGGTCGCAAAGAGTCAGACATGACTGAGGAACTAACACTTTGTCAATTTTTTCAAATAGTGATTAAAAGCAAACATATATAAAAGAACCTAGCACACTATAAATGCATGTAAGTACACCGCACTTGCCGTAACTATTGTGCTGGTCATTGTTAACTGAGTCTTCTGAAGGCAGGAAACCACTGGACTTGTGCGTCAGGAAGACTCTCAGATGGTCGTGGACAATCCACATGTCCTGGTATTCACATTTCTGTGAAATCCCCTCCCTTGAGCCTGGCAGGACCTACTACTTGCTTCTAATCAATAGAACATGGCGAAAGTGATGTGATGTCATTTCTGCTACTACGCTCCACAAAGCTGTGACTTGCCTTTGTTGTTGTTTAGTTGCTCAGTCATGTCTGATTCTTTGCAACCCCATGACTGCTGCCCACCAGGCTCCTCTGTCCATGGGATTTCACAGGCAAGAAAACTGGAGTGCGTTGCCAACCAGGGGACCCAGGGGATCTTCCTGACCCAGGGACTGAAACCACATCTCCTGCATCCGCAGGCAGGTTCTTTACCTTTGAGCCACCTGGGAGGCCCCATGTGCTCGCCTGCTCTAGCGTCTCCAGCTTGTGCTTGTGGCAAGGACTGAAAGCAGCCTCTGGCTGAGGACAAGTTGGCCACCAAGGCCCTCAATGCAACAATTCTTGATCAGCTAAACTCTGGCCACTATCTTCTAAGCCTGGAAGCAGATCCTCCCCCAGCAGAGCCTGCAGACAAGGCTCCAGCCCTGGTCAAAGCCTTGATCAACAGCCATGTGAGATCCCCTGAAGCAGAGGGCCCTGCTAAGCTGTGCTGGACTTCTGGCCCACAGAACCCATGAGAAAATAGACATGTATTGCTTTAAGTCACTGAGTTTTATGGTAATTTATTACACAGAAATAGATAACTAATATGATTTCTTGTATTTCTGGCACAGCACTTGGCATAGGGTAGCAGTTAAATGTGTGTTGAGTGGGTGAATGAATGAATGATGGTGACAGGTAAACCTATCAGGAAGTCTAGGCAGGGCAACACCCCAAGAGTGGGCTCTTTCCCAGACCTTTTACCTGTCTTTCATCCCTTTCTCTCCCTCACCAATGACCCCAGGTACCCCTGCCCTTCTCCAGTCCTCAGGACCTTTCTCTGCTTCTAGTTCTTGCTTTCAGCATTCTCTCTGAATTTTCATTTTCTTCCTTAAAAAACAAAAACAAGAAGCAATCCAACTCTCTATAAAATATCTGACCCTGGTGAATTGACTAATTTCTGATGGAAAACAGTCTTGTCCAGAAAGCCTCTTACCCACCCTGTTCAGGAATGTGGTTGCTGCAGATATTAAAACAGACCTGCAGGCGTCTGCAACGAGCAGGGAGCGAGTGCCAGGAATGAGGTCAGCTTGCACAGCGGGGCTTTTTACCTATGAAAAGTGCTGCTGCTCTGGACTGGAGCACAACAGGGCCCTCCCTTTCCCGAGCCTTTCCCTTCGAGGTACCCCATGGTGCTCCCCTAGCTGAATGCGTGAGCCATAACTTCCTGCCCAGTGCTGGCACTCAAGGTCAGGAGGGCTGTGTCATCAGGCCTGCTGGAGAGGATGCCAGGATGCCTTTGTCCAAGTGGCTCCAAGTGGCTTTGGCTGAAGCATGTGGCCTCATGGCTGGCAGTAGGCACCACCCCCTGCCCCCAGTCCCGACTCCTTCCTCTTCTAGTCTCCTGGCTCCACTATTACCCTCCAGATAGTCAGAGGGACCTTGTTCAGGTAGAGAGATATCAGGCTTCATTCCTCTGCAAGAGGCACTTCTCAGGGAAGCCAGAACTCTTGAGGCAGAAAGGGAGACTAGAAACCCTCATCCTGAAGGCCCCTCACTGTATAGCTGAGCTCCCACCCAGGCCTTGGGTTTTGCCCTAATTCTGATCCTACAGCTGAATCTGGGTGAGCCCAAGATGAAATAGAACCCTTGTCAATGGTCAGATTTCCCTCTTCTGCTGAGAAGCTCAGAGAACTAGGAGAACCCTATTTTTTTTTTTTTGTTGTTCTTGTTTAGTCGCTAAGTCGTGTTGACTCTTTGGGACCCCAAGGACTTGTAGCCCACCAGGCTCCACTGTCCATGGGTTTTCCCAGGCAAGAATACTGGAGTGGATAGCCATTTCCTTCTCCAGGGGATCTTCCAGACCCAGGGATCAAACTTGAATCTCCTGCATTGACAGGCAAATTCTTTACTGCTGAGCCATCAGGGAAGTAACTCTAACTATTGCAGTCTTCAAACTTAACAGCCTCACCCACGACAATCCTGATAATCATAATAACGACTAACATTTGCGTAAATGATTCCTGTACACAAAGTACTTTCACATGTGCTATTTCTTACAAGACTCCTACAGTATATGTTAGCCCCATTTTATAGGTGGCTCAGAAAGACTGTCACATTTTCCCTGTTACACAGGGGACAAGACTAGGAATATAACCTCCAGTCTGTCGACGCACAGCCGTTTGTTCTTCCCACTGCTCACCCTGCCCCTCTATCTGTAATGCTCATTAGTCTCTAATGTTGCACCTCATTTGTACACTGATCAGTTTATGTTGAAATGGACCCACTGTATTGCCCAATTCCTGCCCCTTTCACCTTAATCTTGGCCACTGCCAGCCTCTGGAGAGCTGGATTGAGTGTCCTCATCCAAAAGAGCAATGGCCTGACCCCTGGCCTTCAGATTCTGCCTCTGGCACAAACAAGGGACATGACTCTGAATGGGTTGCCTCACTTTTCTAGGTATTGTAATGTGAAAGTCTCAAATAGTCTGCTCTTTGAGGTCCTTTTTCACTCTGGTTCTTTCATTTAGAAACTGTCTGGTTCTTTGACTCAATTTATGGTTGGCCTCCCTCTTGAGGAGGGACGATTTCCCAAGTCCTTGGGAAAATGACTCAGCCCATTGCCATCTGGAGCTTGGGCTGGGAGAGGGGAGGACTTGGCCAGCTATTTCAAAGATGATATGAGGACACTGTTCCCCCCACTCCACCCAAAAGAGTCCCTCTACCTCCCTTTCTCCAACCTTCCATGACATCAATGTGATGTCTTTTAGTTTGAATACAAGCTCTTTAAGGCCTTTGTCATTGTCATTGACCAGCCCAACCTGGGTAGACACCAGTCAGCCTGGCATGCCACTGATCTCACCGGATGTCTGTGAGCTTGGGCTGAACGTTATCCACAGTCCCCATACTTGGGGAGCCCCAGGAGCCCTGCAGCTGCTCCCAGCTGTACAGCTGAACAATGCAGCGTCTGTCAGGTCTCCCACTGAGCTTCTTTTAGGGAGTATTCGGGTTGCAGTGCAAACTGGAGGCATCTCAGCTGCTTCCTGCCCCCTTGAGTCCATGCACAAATTCCTAAGCAAAGATGACAGTCCATCCAGCTCTGAATCTGATCACAACCCCAGGAGCTGGGGGTGGGTCACCAAAGAATTTCCCCCATCAACTCAAAGCAAAGAGACAAACTTTCTAGGCTGGATAGATCTCCAAGGATAAAATGCGCCTGGGTCTCTGCTTCCACGAACAGAGGCAGCAGCACAGCTAGATTTTCAGAAATCTTTGGGCAATGTTGTGGCCTCCACCACATTAAGAGAAACCCAAGTAAGATGGAAGGTGTTGTGAGAGGCATCAGAGGGCAGACACACAAACCATAATCACAGAAAACTAGTCAATCTAATCACATGGACCACAGCCTTGTCTAACTCAATGAAACTAAGCCATGCCGTGTGGAGCCACCCAAGACAGGCAGGTCAGGGTGGAGAGGTCTGACAGAATGTGGTCTACTGGAGAAGGGAATGGCAAATGACTTCAGTATTCTTGCCTTGAGAACCCCAAGAACAGTATGAAAAGGAAAAATGATAGGATACTGAAAGAGGAACTCCGCAGGTCGGTAGGTGTCCAATATGCTACTGGAGATCAGTGGAGAAATAACTCCAGAAAGAATGAAGGGATGGAGCCAAAGCAAAAACAACAGCCAGTTGTGGATGTTACTGGTGATAGAAGCAAGGACCGATGCTGTAAAGAGCAATGTTGCATAGGAACCTGGAATGTTAGGTCCATGAATCAAGGCAAATTGGAAGTGGTCAACAGGAGATGGCAAGAGTGAATGTAGACATTCTAGGAATCAGAGAACTAAAATGGACTGGAATGGGTGAATTTAACTCAGATGACCATTATATGTACCACTGTGGGCAGGAATCCCTTAGAAAAAATGGAGTAGCCATCATGATCAAGAGTCCAAAATGCAGTACTTGGGTGCAATCTCAAAACGACAGAATGATCTCTGTTCGTTTTCCAAGGCAAACCATTCAATATCACAGTTATCCAAGTCTATGTCCCAACAAGTAATGCTGAAGAAGCTGAAGTTGAACTGTTCTATGAAGACCTACAAGACCTTTAGAACTAACACCCAAAAAAGATGTCTTTTTCATTATAGGGGACTGGAATGCAAAAGTGGGAAGTCAAGAAACACCTGGGTTAACAGGCAAATTTGGCCTTGGAATATGGAATGAAGCAGGGCAAAGGCTAATAGAGTTTTGCCAAGAGAATGCATTGGTCATAGCAAACACCCTCTTCCAACAACACAAGAGAAGACTCTACACATGAACATCACCAGATGGTCAACACCGAAATCAGACTGATTATATTCTCTGCAGCCAAAGATGGAGAAGCTCTATACAGTCAACAAAAACAAGACCAGGAGCTGACTGTGGCTCAGATCATGAACTCCTTATTGCCAAATTCAGACTTAAATTGAAGAAAGTAGGGAAAACCACTAGACCATTCAGATATGACCTAAATTAAATCCCTTATGATTATACAATGGAAGTGAGAAATGGATTTAAGGGCCTAGATCTGATAGATAAAGTGCCTGATGAAGTATGGAGGAAGGTTTGTGACATTGTACAGGAGACAGGGATCAAGACCATCCCCATGGAAAAGAAATGCAAAAAGGCAAAATGGCTGTCTGGGGAGGCCTTACAAATAGCTGTGAAAAGAAGAGAGGTGAAAAGCAAAGGAGAAAAGGAAAGATATAAGCATCTGAATGCAGAGTTTCTTTACCAAAACAAACTTTAGCACAATCTTTCAAAATTCTGGAATAAAGATTGCTTTTAAAACATTTTGAAAAGAACAACTTCAAAAGATAGTTTTGCCACAGATGAAATAGCTGTGGTTTTGAAAACCAATAATCAGTATTTTCTTTTAAAGACAATTAGTGGTAAGGTTAAGAGATATATTAACTTTGGCTATTAGAGGGATGTGTCATTTTTAAAATACATCACCTAATAATGATGCAACTGTTAACTGAAATCATAAAAATCTCTATATCAACTTCTACTTGTCCAAGGAATCTAATAGCCAAAGTAACTCTGGGGTTTCCAAATCTTCCTTTATTAGCCCTGTTGCAACACTTGAGACATTTTATCCTGCTTATAATTTCTATATATGCTGTCCAAACAATACACATATGATTATCCAAGTTTTAAAAAAACACTATCATATTATTTATTGATACTACAATATAGATGAGGTATTATAAATCTGATACAAATTGTATACTGGCAATGGAAATAAAGTAACTATATATCTACTATAAAAATTCAGACAGACATTCTATGGAATTCTAAGCAAGAAAACCATTTTTGGAAAACTATATCTAATTCCACAATCTATAATTATGCTTCAAATCAATGCTTTGGACCAAAATGAAATTATATTCAAAAATTCTAATGATAATCTACACCTCGATTGCAATGTGCCCTCTCCAAAATTTTAAAAGAAAACAGTAGCAATTTTACTGTAATCTGATGAAGAAGCATTTAGACCTTTGGGGGAGGAGGTAATGAATTATAGATCTGAAACCAAGTTCCATGGATTCACTATGGACTTTCATTCTAATAGTTAAAGTACATGTCTGTCAAATTGCTCATGAGGACAAATTTATGGAAAATAACCAAGAGGAAAAGCTTTGTTCTTATTAAGAAACATGAATATGTATGTAATTTTAGCCAGACTAAATTAACCCAAAAATGAATGAATAAAAAAAAAAATAAGGACAATAATTGTCACCAGAGAAGGCTTGCTTCCCTTCCTGCTCTTACAAAAGCATCTATGTTTAGAGTTTCAGAAAAGAACTCATCATTTTGAATAAAACTACTTGGAAAGAGACAAAAGAAAAGGAATATGAGAGGAAACCATTATGGAGTGAGAAACAAGCACAGTGTCTCCCCCTTAGTAATCAACCTGTTTAAAGCAGGGATAGCCTGCAGGCTTGCTATGAACATTGTACATGATAATTAGTGTGCGTGCGAGTAGTATGCTATTGCCGAGGTGTGTCCTCTTCCTAAGCATGACTCTAGAAAGGTTACACTGAGTCATTAATCCAAATTCTACATTAAACATCTGAAACTGCATGAATTCTGAAAAGAGTAAAATCCCATTTTAGCAGCAACAGTACCAATATGAAATGAATGTGCAATGTATCACGGAGTGTTATGCAAATTCTTCCCCATCTTTGTTGGCATGCTATGTTCACATGTCTTCTTCCTGGCAAATGCTCAATCATCAATTCATCCGAACCAATATCAACACATAAGTGGATTCTATCTGTGATTTTTGTTTTTGCTTTCAATCTAATGGAGTCTTCCCAGATGGCGTTAGTGGGAAAGAACCCATTTGCCAATGCAAAAGACTTAATTAAGAGACATGGGTTCGATCCCTGGGTTGGGAAGATCCTCTGGAGGAGGGCATGGCAATCCACTCCAGGATTCTTGCCTAGAGAATTCCATGGACAGAGAAGCCTGGCAGGCTTCGGTCCACAGGGTTGCAAAGAGTTGTAGACTACTGAAGAGACTTCACCTGCACTAATGGTTTAATTTGATTGATGTTTGCTCACGATTAGGAATTTTAGAATGTAAAATCAGTACCATTTGAGTTTAGCAGACATGTAAAATTATACTGCTGTTACCTCTCTCATCTTCTTAGGCTACTACTTCTTCTATAACCTTTTAATATATGAAGACCTGAAAGTGAGGAACTCATACATTAAACAACAAACAAAACCAGGTAATGTGGTTCATTTCTGTTAATAAATTAATTATGATGATTTAACTTCTGGTTCCAAATAGGAAAAGGAGTACGTCAAAGCTGTCAATTGTCACCTTGCTTATTTAACTTATATGCAGAGTACATCATGAGAAACGCTGGGCTGGA
>SJYC01119527.1:0-40603 GCA_006408675.1 Madoqua kirkii
AGGCTGTATATTGTCACCCTGCTTATTTAACTTATATGCAGAGTTCATCATGAGAAATGCCAGGCTGGAAGAAGCACAAGCTGGAATCAAGATTGCTGGGGGACTGGAAGAAGCACAAACTGGAATCAAGATTGCCGGGAGAAATATCAATAACCTCAGATATGCAGATGACACCACCCTTATGGCAGAAAGTGAAGAGGAACTAAAATGCCTCTTGATGAAAGTAAAGAGGAGAGTGAAAAAGTTGGCTTAAAGCTCAACATTCAGAAAACGAAGATCATGGCATCTGGTCCCATCACTTCATGGCAAATAGATGGGGAAACAGTGGAAACAGTGCCAGACTTTATTTTGGGGGGGCTCCAAAATCACTGCAGATGGTGATTGCAGCCGTGAAATTAAAAGACGCTTACTCCTTGGAAGGAAAGTTATGACCAACCTAGATAGCATATTAAAAAACAGAGACATTATTTTGCCGACTAGGGTCTGTGTAGTCAAAGCTATGGTTTTTCCAGTGGTCATGTATGGTTGTGAAAGTTGGATTGTGAAGAAAGCTGAGTGTCGAAGAATTGATGCTTTTGAACTGTGTTGTTGGCGAAGACTCTTGAGAGTCCCTTGGACTGCAAGGAGATCCAACCAGTCCATTCTGAAGGAGATCAGTCCTGGGTATTCTTTGGAAGGACTGATGCTGAAGCTGAAACTCCAATACTTTGGCCATCTCTTGTTAAGTGTCGACTCATTGGAAAAGGCCCTGTTGCTGGGAAAGATTGAGGGCAGGAGGAGAAGGGGATGACAGAGGATGAGATGGCTGGATGGCATCACTGACTCGATGGACATGAGTTTGGGTGAACTCCAGCAGATAGTGATGGACAGGGAGGCCTGGTGTGCTGCAGTCCATGGGGTCTCAAAGAGTCAGACATGTCTTAGCAACTGAACATCAACAACTCATTTCCCTAGCCACCTTAGTCTTCTGGGCTTCAGGTCTTAAGACTTGAGACCTGCGTTTGCAAGACTTATCTTCACCCCAAAACTGCTGTGAGTGATCCCAGCAGACTCAAGCTGGCCTGTTCATTCCCATGGTCCTTTCTCTGCCACTTCCTTGATGCTAAGGGTTTAGTTGATCATTTTTGCTGAGATGCTTACCTTTGCATTATCTTTTCTCAGTTTTGCTTTCATGCTCATGTCGGTGTCTGTCCCCCACACTCCATAAACCGGGAGCACCTCCAGCATGCAGGCCAGTTCTCCTCCTTCCCCTCTCAACGGCTGTCAGTGTTTGCCTTTCTGATTATTGACTCTCGGCAAGTTCCACCTGGGAGCTACCCTCTGATTGCAGTTCCAGCTCACTTTCTGTTGGGCTGGAGCCTGGAAATGTGATAAGGTTTTGGCTGGCTATCAAGGGACTGGCTGGTCCCTAAGGCCGATGTGAGGGAGATGAAAGGGAAAATGACTCCCGTGATATAAATAGTGTTTCAGGTGGAAACGAAGGTCCTCCAGCACCCCCCCCCCCAACTCTAACCCTCCTCCTTACACCAGGCATCCTGGCCTGCCAAGGTATGACACTCAGAGGGAGCATTACTTAGGGCAGCTGGCCCCAGGGACGTGTGGAAGGGAAGAGACCAGGCAGGGGACATACAGAGGATTAGAGGAGGCGAGACCCAAGCCAGGCGCCCAGCTCCACCCCCTGCTGCCTCCATGAACGTTTGGTTTCTTTAGGGCTTGTCGTTGAGTCTTAATGAAAAACAAGTTGGAGCAGAGATGGGGGGTGGGGTTTGCAGAGCCAAGTTTATAGGCACTCGCGTATTCTCAGCGGCTCCCTCCTCATACATTCCTCTGCATTTTTCCTTTTATTAATGTGGCATCTTTCCCAGGCCACTTTATGGAACCATGTATGTTTTTACTTATGCCCTGATTGGGTCTGATCGTGTCTCTCCCTCTGAAGACCCCTTAGATCTTGTTCAAGGCCTCCCCACAGCCCCTTCAAGGACATGCCAGTCACCATGGGATCCTGGGGCTTCCCTTGTGGCTCAGCTGGTAAGGAATCCACCTGCAGTGTGGGAGACCTGAGTTCAATCCCTGGTTTGGGAAGATCCCCGGAGAAGAGAAAGGCTACCCACTTCAGTTTTCTGGCCTGAAGAATTCCATGGACTGTATAGTCCATGGTTTGCAAAGAGTCAGATACGACTGAGTGACTTTCATTTCTTCACTTCACGGGATCCTGGGCTCCATCAAACCCCAAGGGCTCCTTTGTGTTTTTGATGGCACCAGGTACTTCAGTGAAGGAGGGTCACACCTCAGTTGGACCTGAAATAATACAGCCCAATTTGATGACTCACCCAAATCTGAAATGACTTCTGGCTCTTGCCTGAAAGATTGAAGCTGCCCCAGACAATGAAGATGAAGGTTTCCCAAGGAATATGCTGTAAGCCCCAAAGGCCATTGCTGGAGAGCAGCTCTGATAAACATCAGCTTTCTAAGGACCTGCTTCCAAAGTGTGGCCTGCATTTCTGAGCAGTCAGACTTTGGCAAGTTTATTTTTTAAAAAGGCACTTGTTAGTTTCAGGAACTCTCCTCTTCGCCTTTCCTTCTTTAGACCATCAGTTGGGCTGCCCTTGTGGCTCAGCTGATAAAGAATCTGCCTGCAATGCAAGACACCTGGGTTCAATCTCTGGCTTGGGAAGATCCCCTGGAGAAGGGAAAGGCTACCTACTCCAGTATTCTGGCCTGGAGAAGTCCATGGACTGTACAGTCCACGAGGTTGCAAAGAGTTGGACTCGACTGAGCGACTTTCACTTTCACTTTCCAAGAGAACCAAGACCATGGTCTGAAGTTGACTGACACTCTTCGAGCTCCGTTTCATCCCTGTTTCCCCATGTATGTTAGTCGCTTAGCCGTGTCCGACTGTTTGTGATCCCATGAACTGTAGCCCACCAGGCTCCTCTGTCTGTGGAATTCTCCAGGCAAGAATACTGGAGTGAGTTGCCATTTCCTTCTGTGGGGGATCTTCCTGACCCAGTGATTGAACCTGGGTCTTCTGCGTTACAGGCAGATTCCTTACCATCTGAGCTATAGGGAAGTCCTGTAGTGGTCCCCCAGTATCTGGAAGACATTTCATTTCAGAGACATGAAGCAGCAGGCAGGGTGGCATGCCCATGGTCGTTGGAAAACTACTTGCCCTCTCGGAGCTGCATTTTCGTCCTCTGAGAAATGAGGAAAGCCGTGCTTACTCTGGAGGGTAACGAGAACTAAATGAACTGACATTTGCAGAAGGCCTGCTACTTTGGAGGCATTCAGTAAATGGTAGGGATTTTTGTTACAATAGAGGTAGGGACCTCTTTTTGAGAATATGCTTTTGCATATTCTCCCCACGTTCGTCCTGGCCTCTCCCGTCCCTCTCCCATTGCAGGAGTCCTTCCTGAGATGTCTGTGGACAACACTGAACTCCCTGATCCCTTCTCGACAGCAAGTGTCTCTGAGCCCTTCGGGAAATGTCATTCTGGGATTGTTTTTCCTGTTGTCAGCAGGCTCTAGAAGAGGCTTGAGCCCCATGGGGCTTGATGTGGGAAGTTTTTACAGGTACCGTTCATCTGGCTGGCAGATGGAGCTTTGCTGCAAGATACAGTTCTGTCTTCCAGATGGGAGATGAGACCTGGGGTGGGGCTGGTCTTTCTCTGCTTGGAGCCAGTGTGGGGTACACTCATGGTCTGTCACCCTCTTCCAACCCCCCAAGTCCCTGAATCAACTTAGATGGGCATGATCATATCTTTGACCCTCAAATTCACATTCCAGCAATCACCTGACTATCTTCCCCCCACCCTCAGCACACACACAATTGATGGTATTTCCATTGTGCATGCCTGTTCAGTAACGTCTCTTTGCAAACCCATGGACTGTAGCCCATGAGGCTCCTCTGTCCATGGAATTCTCCAGGCAAGAATACTGGAGTGGGTTACCATTTCCTCCTCCAGGGGATCTTCCTGACCCAGGGATTGAACCCAAGTCTCCTGCATTGGAAGGTGGGTTCTTTACCACTGAGTCTCCTGGGAGATCAGAGTAATACTGGGTAACAGTCGTGGATACAATAGATGTTTCTCCATCAAGAAAAACTACATTTATTCCAGCACTCTCTAGGAGGTGAAACAGGATACAGAGGGCTTCCCAAGCGAGAGCCCCCACAATAGAGGAGCTTTCTCTCTTACAGAAGATGGAGGAATGAGTCACGGTCTATAACCGAGTTCTCTCCTCCTGGTAACACGGCATGGGAGAGCAGTAGTCCCTAAGTTCTGCCCCCAGAGTCCCATCTCTGCTTTGACAGAGTGGGAATATACCTTGCCCATTGGCAGCTCTGGTCCGGTCTTATTTGAGTCAGGCTTGTTTGGGAATTTTATCCTAAAACACTCCCTTTCTCATCACTTCTGGTCAAAGTGCTTTGGGTCCCAAGAGGCAGAAACCCATTCACATACAAAAACGGGATAGGGACTCCCTGGTGGTCCAGTGGTTAAGACTCGGCACTTCCACTGCAGGGGATGTGGGCTTGATCCCTGGTGGGGAAGCTAAGATCCTGCATGCTAAGCAGCAAAAAAAAAAAAAAAACCCACTATTGGAGGACAAATAAGTGAAGAACCAGGCCTCACAGTTCTCCTCCTGGGCTACAGAGTCTGCTGTCTAATCTTCTCTGTGGATTACTTGGTTTGCTTGTGGTTTCACCCTAGGGGTCCTGGCTCAAGTCCTCATTGAAAAGGAAGTTTCGGTCCAGCTCTCTACAACTAAATGGCTGAAGAGTCTATGATTTTTTTATTTCAAACTTGAAAGACTTGATTTCTTCATTTCTGGCTGCTCTGGGTCTTCGCCGCTGCACACAGGGTTTCTCTAGCTGCGGTGAGTCCGGATCTCCCCTCCGTGTGGTCGCAGGCTCCCCGCTGCGGTGTCTCCTCTTGCTGTAGAGCACAGGCTCCGAGTGTGCGAGCTTCAGTGGCCGCAGCACACGAGGTCAGTACTTGTGGCCCGTGGGCCTAGTCACTCCGCAGCACGTGGGATCTTCCCAGACCAGGGATCACGCTCATTTCACCTGCATTGGCAGGCGGATTCCTTGCCATTGTGCCACCAGGGAAGCCCTTTATTTCAAAGTTTTTAAGAGTAAAAACTGAGTGGCTGTAAGTCCTGCCAATGCCCCGCTGACCTCAGGCGTCCACCTCTCGTGGAAGGCGCTGTGGCTGAGGGTGGAGCATGAGGGACACAACCTGTACGAGGGAACAGGGAGTGACCATGGGGAACAGCTCCCTGAGAAGCAGACATGTCCCTCCCGGAGGTGTGTCTCACCCCCGCGTGGTGCTGGGGTTCCTCAAGGGATGGGGGGCATTCATCCTCAGGGAACCTACCCCTCTCAGGAGCAGATCTCAAACGCTGGGAACTGGAGTCCTATGGAAACACTCTCACCTCCACAGCTCTGAGAACGGGGTGAAATTTCTCATGGAGAACTCAAGGGGGTGGTGTCTTGGGAAAGCGGCGCTGGACTGGAAGTCCAGGGCCCTGCTTCTGACTCTAGCTCAGCCCCTAACCCAAAGAATGCCCTCCGAAAAATAATCTTCACCTCTGGCTCTTGTAGCCACCCTGGTAGCTCAGATGGGAAAGACTCTGCCTGCAACGCAGGAGACCGGAGTTCCATCCTTGGTTCAAGAAGATCCCCTGGAGGAGGGTTTGGCAACCCACTTCAGTATTCCTGCCTGGAGAATCCCATGGACAGAGGAGCCTTGCAGGCTACAGCCCATAGGGTCACAAAGAGTCAGACACAGCTGAGTGACTAATACTTTCTACTTTTCTGGCTCTTAGATTCCCCATCAGTGAAAATAAATTAACAATAGTAATACATTTACAGTGCTGAGTTTAAACATCTTCAAAGCCCTTTCCAACCCCTGAGAATTCCCTACCTTGACCAGCCAGCCCCTTCCACCCCCCCCCACCCCTCCACTGCCAGCAATTTCCCAGAATGGAGCTCTGTGACCCATGACTTTGGGGGGTCCCTGCCAGCCACGTCTCTGTCAGGACAGACCACACTTCCCTGGTGACTTGTCCCTGCCAGAAACTTCCCAGCCTGGCCCTGCACTCATCCAAGAAAACCCAGGCAGGGCATCCTACGGAGAAGGGTGAGGAACCCAGTCTTCAGCAAGCCCATTTATTTCTGTGCTTCGGAGAAGCTAAGGGCACACCCTGAACTTTTGCTCTCTGATCATGCTCAAGAGGGCAGGCGAGGACCCCTCTAACAGGGGGTTTTCCAGCAGGCCCAGTGAGGCCCGGGGAAGCTAAGCGAGTAGGTGAGCAAAAGCCACAGAGGGCAGGGATGGCAAGTTACAAGGAATCCCAGAGGGAGAGCAGAAAACATGGGTCCCAGGGAAAAATGGCAACGGCAGTCCTTTGCACCTCTGTACTGGAAATGAGTTACATTCAGAGAAAATATGCAAAATGCCTCACTAATCAGCACCTGTTCATTCGAGAGTCAGCAGCCCTGGCCCTCGGCGGCTGAGGTCCAGCCTAGCTTTGGCTCTCCCCAGGGAAGGAAACCCAGTACATTGAGATCCACTCGAGTGTTGAAAGAGGCCATGGTCATAAGTGAGGTGGAGAGAATGAAGGTGCTCTCAGCCTCCAGCGCTCTATCCTGGCCCCTAATGGTCTGTTACACAAACCTCCTCTCCCCCACCCCACCCCAACCACAACCCCAACCCCAGGCAGATGGCTGCAAAGTCTGCAGGGGCCTCTGAGCATTCCCTTGGCTCACAGCCACATTCCAGAGCAGCATATGTTTCATCTCAAGCCCTCAAGGTTTGCACTTCCAAGTGGAGCCAAAGAAAAAACCTTGGCCGGGCTGCACATGCCTTTGGAGAGGTGGGGGTGCTGGAGGCCAGTAAGGGGAGCAGGAGCTGTCATGTCAAGGAACATCTGTGGGTGTGTGTTAGTCGCTCAGACATGTCCAGCTCTTTGCGACCCCAGGGACTATAGCCCGCCAGGCTCCTCTGTCCATGGGATTCTCCAGGCAAGAATACTAGAGTGGGTTGCCATGCTCTCCTCCAGGGGATCTTCCCCACCCAGGGATTGAACCTGCGTCTTCTGCACTGCAGGCGGACTTTTCACCATCCGAGTGCAAAGCTATCCAGCATCGGGGACACCCTCCTTCCTAACTCCAAACTCCTCTGGGCACCCACCCAGAAGCCTGCGCATTCCCCCGACCTCATATTCCAGTTCTGCACCTCCATCTCAACTCCTGCCCCTCCTGAATGGAGGGCTCATAGCCTAAGGCTACACAGAATGAGGAAGGAAATGGGGGTGTACCCCGATGCCTCCGTGTCCCTGTAAAAATGCCTGGATCTCCCCTTCCCTTGCCCCATCACTCTGCTCTGAGGGGTGAGTGCCCCTGTCCTTGAGCTGTGAGAGACACCAAGTCTGGAGGAGGATTAGGAAAGATCCAGGGTTGGATGGAAAGAGACAGGAGGAGGAGGAGAGCTGGGGTGAGGAGGAGAGAGAAGAGGTCGACTGGGGGCTGAAGCTTGGAAGGGTCTCTGGCTGGAAGAGAGAGGCGGGGTCTCCTCTAGTGGGTGGGGAAGGAGGGGGTCCCCATCCTCGGGAGTTCTGCTCTGTGGTAAGCGAGGGGATTTCTGACAGCAAAGTAAACTGTGGTGTGTGAGTTTACCCAGCTCCAATAAGCAGTGTTTGGAGTGTTTAATGTTTCCATCCCACCAAATTAGTTGACAGGCACTGAACTGCAGCCCGCCCCTGGCTGTCCTTTGGGAAGGTACGGGGTGGGGAGGTGAGGAGAGGGCTGTCAGCAAAGCCAGGCTCCCTGACACAACACAGGAGGGGAGACTTGGGTGGGACCTGGGAGTCAAGCTATCACAGTCCCCAAGTTCCCCAGCGAGGAAGAGGCTGAACTGCAAGTCACCCCTTTATCCCAACCCCTCTCTGCATTTGGCCCAGCCCAGCCCGCACAGGCCACCTTCTACAGGGTCTGTTTGTTTTTCTCATTGTAGTCTCTGTATGAAATGCCCGCCTGTGGGCTACGGTGTCAAACAGCCATACAGAGACAGGCAGAGGGCACTTGAACCGCAGAATAAATCAGGAAGACACCAGAGCTCAGCGCCCAAGAATAAAGTAAATTAACCCTGGCGTGATGCCCAGGGATGATGTGCTGGTGGGTTTTTGGATGAATGGGTGGAAATATTAGGGGAAAAGTTACTTTTCTTCAACCCAGGGAAGCTCCTGGGAAGCAAGTGGCTTCTGAAAGGCCCTTCAGATGAAACAAAAAGGAAGTTCAGACAGAAGGGCATTTCCGGGAGTGAAATGAACAGAACACAGAGCAGGAGGGAAGAGAACCAGGTGGTGCCTCTGGAAACAGAGCACACAAAAGGGCAGGGACAGGTTCGGAGAAGGAGGACATAGGGAAGAACCGAGTGGCCGTGGGCACAGAGCCAGGCGCTGGCCCCAGCTCAACAGCAAAGGGTTTATCCTCTGCACTCCTGGGCTGCTGCTGCATCCTGCTCCTCACACACGCAGGGAATTAGAGGTGACTGTGGACCTACAGGGGCTCCCTGGTGGCTTAGACAGTAAAGAATTTGCCTGCAATGCAGGAGACCCAGGTTCGATCCCTGGGCAAGGAAGATCCCTGGAGGAGGAAATGGCAACCCATTCCAGTATTCTTGACTGGAGCATTCCACGGACAGAGGGGCCTAGCAGGCTATAGTTCACGGGGCTGCAAAGAGTCAGACACACTGGACCTACAGAGCAAGGGAAGGTAGGCAGGTAATGGGGAAGAGGGATGGCGCCACGACACAGCCCAGGCTGAGCTCTAAGACGTGGGATGCCTGTCGAGCTTTTGGGCATGGAGAAGGGCATGTGGCCATATTGTTAGGGCAGACGCAGCAAGGTGTGGGAGCAGCCTGGACCTGTAAGGTTAGAAAGAAAAAAAGCAGATGGTGGTTCACTGCTTGGGACAAGGGGGCTGGAGAGAGCTTGAGGACGCAGGTTGGGGTAATCGTGTGTATGGAGGTGTATCAGCGTGACACACCTGCCAGGATAATTGTGCACCAACCCAGTCTAATTTAACTCAGACTCCTGAGTCACCTCTGCAAAAGTGTTTTAAAATTCCCCGCTAAAAGTGGAGAGGAGTAGATTAGTAGCTTCAGATGGGTTCCCACAAGTTTCTGGGAAGCCAGCAGAGGACAGGGATAGGAAGAGGGTGGGGTTGGAGGGATGATGCTCCCCGCTGGGAGGGCCTGCTTCCCACTCCCCTTTTCAGCCAGAGCAGCTCCACATTATCTGTGCATTTGTTTATGCTTTTGCGCAAGATTTCCCTGTAAGAAAGGCTGATCATTGCAAGCCTGTATGAGTGCAGTTTGCAAACCACCAAGGTATAATTTCTCTTGGGAGTCCCTACCAGCTGCAAGAACTCTGATTCTGCGAAGGGACATGCATGCAGGAACACACAGAGGAGCTTTGAGACACGTTTCCCAGATTCAAATATCCCATCTCGCTGTCAGATTGTTCGTGTTCTTTTATTTTTTTATTCAGAAAAAAAATACAGTCAGCACAAGCACTGTAAGTCTCAGTTCTTTTCATCTGGTTCAGGAGTGGGAGAAACAGCACCGATTTTTATCATTCCTCCAACCTGGACCCTTGGCAGACGTCACAAGTCAGTAGCAGCACTCTCAGAAAAATAACAATGACAGTCTTGGGATCGGTCTAAACAGAGCGTTGCAGACACCCACCTTCCCCATCAGGAAGAGTCAGTAGATGAGCTTAAATCTCCCTGCCTGCCCAGATTTGGTTGGTGTCTGACTCCAAGAAGGCTAAGCTAAAAGGACCACCACCATCACTGCCTAAACCAATGTCCTTTGTGGTCTGGAGTACCTGTAGGACAAAGTGCTGGCCCGTAATGCCAACAGGTGATGAGAGCTGGCCTGAATTTGAGAGGTAAGTGCTTCAAACTTGCCTGTGAGCCCCCTGGGCCCTGACGCAAGAGGCCCACAGTGCAGGGGAAACACAGCCATTTTTCATACCTTGCACTCTATTCAGGGCCAGGGACGGTTACCATATATGACTCTGAACTCTAGCTTTATATCTTCAGAGTGCCCCCATCTGTTTATTCTCTACAGTTGCTGCGGAGCTTAGGAAAAACCATGAAGGACTTTGAATTTGTTTCAAGGGGAAGTATAAAAAGAGGCTGATGGACTTCCCTGATGGTCCAGCGGTTAAGACTCCATGCCTCCAGGGCAGGGGGCACGGGTTCTGTCCATGTCAGGGAACTAAGCCCACATGCCTCACAGCTCAGCCAAATTTTTTTTCTTTCTTTTTTTTTTTCTCGTAAAGAGGGTGGGCAAGACAGACTGGTTTCCGAATCAAAAGCCATCCTGGGATACAGCAGTCTCCTATTGGGGGTGGAGGTGGAGAAAGCAATCTCTTATTCTCGCTTCGCTTTCCTTAGGGAGAAGGAAGACAAAGCTTGGAACGATATGGAAAGGGACACAGCAAATGAAACAAGACAAAAAAAGTTGAAAACAAGGTGTTGAAGGGAGTTTGAGTGATGGTTTTTGTTTTAAATCAGGCGAACTATCTTTTCAAAAGAAATTGGACCGCAAATCTGCTAGGATATAAACAGCTCAAAGGGGCTGCTCTGGTCCAGTGTGGCCCTCTCCTGGTTCTGCTCCTCCCCACCGCCACTCCCGCTCCGGACTCAGAGCCTTGTGGTCGTTGCCTGGGGTCACCCGCCTGTGGATTCCAGAGCAGTCGCTTTCACAGCCCCCTGGCCGGCTTTGCTCCTCGCTTCTGCCCAACATCTGGCATCGTGTCTGGCACACAGAGGACCCTCGGTAAGCGTTGGTGGGGTAAACGGATCCACCACAACTATGCTGTCCATTGACACAGTTTACACAGCGCATTCACAGGAGTTTTCTGGGCTGAAGGTCGACCTTCACCCCACATGCATGGGCCGTCTCAGCCGGGCAGTCCCTCTGGAGTTGGGGGCAGGTTCCACTGAGCGTCAGCCCGTGTGAGCTCCGGCCTCTCCGTCTGAAAGGACTCCAGGTGCCGGGAACTCGAGGCTTCCTCTGAGAAGCCACCTTCCTGCCCTGTCTTGTCCCTGAGCTGTGACCCAGCCTAGACACCCTCCTTTCCTCGTTCCCACCGCCTCTCCTCTGGGTGGAGAGCACTAACACTTGGGAGAGGCCGTGAGGAGACGCGGTCGAGCAGGAAGCAGATGGTGTCCTGTGGGGCCCAGGGAGAGAAGGCTGTGTCATTTGCAGGGCCGAAGGGTGCCCACCTGGCTCAGGCCCCCTCTCTCGCGTTCCCCACATCCCGCCCCACCCAGTCTTCTTTAAAAAGATGCATGTGTTCTCTCCAGGGCCTTCAGGACCCTCTCCCTGTCCCTGGCACAGGCCCTCCGATCTGGGGACATGAGAACGGGCCAGGTTCCCCACGGGGAGGCCAGGGGGGCGGAGCCAGGCCTGGCTGGGCCTCTGGGCCAGCCTGCCCTGGCCCCAGGGTTTAATAAACTCCAAGAGAGGTTTTCAAAGGCCACTTGATCTTCCCCATCAGGCAGCCCCCGTCTCCCTTTCAGGGCCGCGGGACTGGAAAGAAAAAAACCGCTCAATGAACAAGGCGGCCAGAGAAAGCCGAGCTGCAGGGCACCTTCTATGAATTTCTGATGAGCACACGGTCCTGACTCCTGGGTCCCGGCCCAGTGCAGTCAGGGATGTTAGTTTAAGTCATTTCGCACGGTTCACTGGCTCTCTGAGAGCCGCTTGTCTCCAGCCTGGCCCTCTCTAACAAGCTCTTTTTACTCGGGGCTTCTCTGAGCAGAGACCTCAAACAATAGCAGCTTTCAAGGGGCTCGCCCCTCCTCTGGCGGCCTCCCCCTCCCAGCCCCCCCAGTCCTGCTCCGCCCTGCTCCCTGGCCTCTCTGCCTTGCCCACCTGAATGCCCCACCCAGTCCAGGGCCTGACACAAAGTAGAGATTCAGGGAAAATGTGCCCCTTCCTCCCTCTCTCCGTCTCTTCTTTCCTTCCTTCCTCCTCTCCTTCCTCCTCCTCCACTGTCCTCGCCCTTCCTCCCCATGAGTGGGCACACATAAGTAACTACGCTCTCGAGAGCAGGCCGCCTTGTCCCTAGAATACTTCTGTGGCTGACATCCCCTGGGGTTGTGCAGTGAAGAGGTCAAGGACGTCTCACCTGCCACTCTGGGCCTGTTGGGCCCCTCAGACCTCTTGAAACTTGGAACGAGCCCCTCCTCGCGCTATTCTGAGCACTGGGGCCTGCAGGGGTGTGGGTCCAGGCAGGTCCCTCTGCCCCAGGGCAGTGGGAGCGTCTCCACCTGGCAGGTGCTCTCTGTGTCCCCTGTCCCAGCTGTTTTTTCTCCACCATCCCCTTGGTCGCCGAGGAGAGTAAGGAGCCAGCTCCCTGTCCTCCCCACCCCTGGTCTCCTTGCTGTTAACGAGTCTTCAGAGTAAACTCCTGGAGAAGAAGAGACGCTTATCAACAGACATTTAGATTAAACCTCCAGCCAAAATAAACAAACTTCCTTCCAGACAAGTCACTAGTTTGGCTTAATGAGAGCATCGCCTTAACGTGTGGGTCCTTTGTTGGTGACCTTTGCCCTGGGGACTCTGGATGGTGACCTTTGCCCTGGGGACTCTGGAATGCTTTGGACATTCCCTCTGGGAGAGGTTCTGCCCCACTCCTGAGGCACCTGTCAGCAATTAAAGGTCTCCTCCCCAGAGGCCTGGGCACCGCCTTTGGGATCCAGGGTCACTTCTGTTTCAAGAGTCCCAAGCAGGGGGGCTGTGTATGTCCCCCATAGCTTCCCTCCCATGCAATCCCCGCCTCTCCCTGTTTCACGCTCGTCCTGTCTCCATCCCCACGTCAACGACCCAGCTACTTCCGGGAGTGAGGTTTGACCTGACGGAACGCGGCAAGCTGAAGGGCGGGTGAACTGGGGACGCAGACCCCAGCTCTGCCTCAGGCGCAGTCTAGCTCTATGACTATGGCCAGGCTCCTCATTCTTCACCATAACCTCCTTATGATACTGTTGGGCTGGGTCAGTGTTTCCTGGAGATTAATCCCCAAACATCCAGGCTCAGACTCCTCTGAATGACCCAGAGTTTAAACGCAGGCTCCAAGTCTGGACCCATATCCACAGGGAAGCAAGGTTTCTGGGGGCGAGTTCCTGCCCACATTTTACACACCCTCTAGGTGTGTCTTGGGCCCCCTAAAGGTAGACAACCACCATCCTGGTCTGTTCCAAACTACAGCTTCCACTGAGCATCCACCCACCTGCTCTGTCTGAGCTTGCTCAAGCTCTGTTTGGGGCGGATTTTCCAAGAACCGCCCGACCTTTGCACAGGCTCCTTGCAAGGCCTTGGGAGGGGCCCTGGTAACTGTATTCTTACCACCTGTGAATTCTTTTACTGAAAGAGAGCCTAACCGTCACACGATAAAAGCTCAAGTTCCAGAAAACCTGGCCTGGCCCCTGGTTGACCTAGTTGATTGGTGACTGTTTATAAGGCCTTAAGCCTTGGTCCACACCCTCTCTGGTGCTAGGCCGTTCCAATTTCTCTTACAACTCCTTTCCCTCATACAGTCTAGTATCCTTTGCCCAGTGAAAGCTATAACGTCACCTCAATGACCGCCCTCCCCACCATGGCCAGGGGTAGAAATGATCCCAGAAACGAAGAGGCAGGTCCCAGGCTGGTTGATGTCTCCACACCTACACATTCTCTATTTGCTGTTCTGTGTTTTTTAATATTTAGTTCTAATTATTTACTTATTTGGCTGTGCTGGGTCTTAGCTGAGACACCCAGGACCTTCGGTCTTCACGCAGAATCTTTTTAGTTACAGCATGTGAATGCTTAGTTGCAGCATGTGGGATCTAGTTCCCTGACCAGGAACTGAACCTTGGCCTCCTGCATTGGGAGCAAGGGATCTTAGCCACGGGACCACCATGAACATCTCCTCTATTTGTTAAAAAGAGTTTCATTCCCACATATTGCAAGAGGGGAACTTTGAAGGGGCCAGGTGGAGAAAGGCAGATCCAGTTTTTAAGCTTATCAGCCATTCTTCACATTAGATCAGACTTGGGTTCAAATCTTTACTTGGTCTTTATCAGCTGAATGATATTGGAACCTGAGACATGTCTGTCATGAGGAGCTGATACCCCTGCATCTCCAGGACTGTGGGGAGGATGGCTGAGACAGGAAATAAAGGCCTTTCAGAGCCTGTAAGTACTAACCAGTTGTAAGATATCACCAATCAGGTGATATTAAGCAAAGGGGCCTTGACACAACCTGCGGTTCAAGAGTTTGAGATACTTAATGTCATTGTGTATGTGTCTGCTCCGTCGCTTAGTCGTGTCTGACTCTTTTCAACCCCATGGACTGTAGCCCATCAGTCTCCTCTGCCCATGGAATTTCCCAGGAAGAATACTGGAGTGGGCTGCCACTTCCTTCTTCAGGGGATCTTCCCGACCTAGATGCAGGATCGAACCTGCATCTGCTGCTGGCAGGCATGTTCTTTACCACAGAGCCACATGGGAAGCCCCACTTAATGTCATTGGTTGAACCCAAATCCTTTGGGGCAGCTGTGTTGCAGGAGGGACCATGGCCCCTGCAAGGTGAGCTCTCGAGGTAAGATTCCTCCCCAGCCCACCGTCCCTCCCTGTGCTGACCTGTGCTCAGTCACTCAGTCGTGTCCGATTCTGTGACCCCATGGACTGCAACCCACCAGGCTCCTCTGTCCATGGGATTCTCCAGGCAAGAATACCGGAGTGGATTGCCAGGCCCTCCTCCAGGGGGTCTTCCTAACCCAGCGATCAAATCCAGGTCTCCCACACTGCAGGTGGTTCCTTTACCAGCTAAGCTACCAAGAAAGCCCCCCACCCCCCAGTGCTGGCACCAAACGGACACCCTGTCATGCACTGCTTGCTTCCCCTTGGCCTGGGCCGAGGAGCTGGGCAAGGAAGCAGAGGAGGGGGAGCAGGATGTGGGTGGAGGGCCTCCCCTCCCCCTCGGCCCCGGGCAGCCCTTGGCAAAGCAGGGGAAGAAGGAGGAAGAGGAGGAGGAAGCCACATCTGGTTTGAGTAAGGTTCCCAGCCGGGAGAGCAGGGCCCCAGGACACCAGCAGAGGGGTCTGGCAACTGGGGAGGAAGGGGAGCAGCGGGGCTGGCCTGGGCCCCGGCAAATATGGGAGAAGAGAGGGAAAGTGGCTGGGACTTGGGGGAAGCAAATAAACAGAGCGGTCGAGACAATAATAATAAAGAGTCACTGAGGTGAAGAATGGAGATGGTGTCACACCCAAGACAAACAGAAAATAAACGGCCAGCTGATCTACTGCTACAGATGTTTGGCGCTGAGGCACGACAGATTTAAGATGCGTGGAAGATGCCTCGGCCGACCAGGGCTTCACCAGCAGCAGCTGGAGAGCAGGTGGACAGGAGCCCCAGCCAAAGGCCTTCGTGGCTGGAGGAGTGCCAGCCCCAGAGGCCAGCACACCCTCCTCCAGCCTTAGACAGGCCTGCCCCTCGCTAAGCCCAACACGGCATCTGCATGTACCAAGTGGGAGAAGTGGAAGAGGGTTGCCATCCTTCCTGGGCCCCTGGGCAGGGGGGGCCCCTGGTTCCCCAGGACAGTTTCTTCCCTTCGAGAGGGACCCAGAGCCCCCAGTACTCAGATGGAGTGACTTCTCCCAGTCACTTTTCAAGGAAGCAGACTGCCTTTCTACCGGCTATCGCTAGCTTGTCACATACTCATGTTAATGACCCCGGGAACTCAGCATTTTCCTTTCCTGGCATCTCAGGCTTCTGAGCTAACCTTTGACCTGCTCCAGTGTGGAGGCTGGGGGCTCAATGTGCAGGGGATTCACTCCCTCATTTACTCAAGTCACTTTTGTGTGCCTGGCTCCACAGGAGGCTCCTTGAGGGTTATAGCAATGGACCAGATGCCATCCTTCCTCTAAAAAGATTTACAGTTCAGGGATAGAGAAAGTTAGTTTCTGAGTGTCCGTTACCATAATAAACACTCTGCTAGGTGCCTTCAAGTGGTCCACCTTGTTTATTCATTGCAGCAACCGTGTTAGGTAGCTATGATTCCCTCATTATTCAAACAGAGATTTGGGACTTTTTCTACAGCCACAAAGCCAGGAAAGGGATCAGACCAGGTTCATCTGCTCCCAAAGCCCAGTGCTTTTTCCCTGACACCATAAACGACCATAAGGTGAAGAGGAATTCAACAACTGCCAGATAAAATCGCACGCTCTCAAATATACGAGAAAGAAGTCTCCTGTCTCACACCCACCTCTGCTCTCTGCCCCCTTAATTGGAACCAAACCTCATCTTTCTGTTCTGTGCAGCAGCGGGGAGGAGCCAGCCCAGCTCAGCCCCAGCCAGGGCCAAGAGCCTGCAGGTGTCTGAGGAATGCTAATACCATAAATTGGGGGAGGGTCCCCACCAGGCTCTTCTCTGGCATTTGCTTCCTATTAAGCCCTCTCCCCCTTCCTCTCCAGACCCTCCATCCCCCTCCAGCAACATGCAGCTTTCATGAGCCAATTACCATGGCCAGGTTGTTCTTTTCCTCCAAAGCCACTGGCCCTGCTAACCAGGCACAGATGCAGCAGGGCAAGCCCCTGCTGTCCAAGTCAGAGCAGGGGCTTTCTTTGCCCCGAAGGACCCCAAGTAGACAGAAGGAAGGTTGGACAGTCCAACTCAGCCCCCGAAGGAGGGGAAGGCCTCGAAGGGCGATATGGTTGCGAGTGGTCTCAGAAAGGGAACTTCCCAGGGCTGTGGAATCATGTGGATCTCAGAGACAGAGCAGGGTACCTGCACAGGGAGGTCAAACATCGGACTTCGTCTTTCCTTGTGGCTCAGTGATTAAGAACCCCCCTGCCAGTACAGGGGGTGGGGGTTCGATCCCTGGTGCAGGAAGATTCCACGTGCCACGGAGCAACTAAGCCCGTGGGCCACAGCTGCTGAGGCCTGCATGCCTAGAGCCCGTGCTCCGCAACAAGAGAAGCCACCGCAAGAAGCCGGCAAGCTGCAAAGAGCAAGAGCCCTGCTTACACAACTAGAGAAAAAAGCCCACAGGGCCCCAAAGGCCCCGCATAATCATAAGTAAATAAATAAACAAATTAAAAAGAAAAAGAGAGGCTTGAGGGAAGATACAGAGCAGGGGCAGGTCCCTTGAAACTTTTGGTTAACAGACAGGTATCCAGGGTCTAAGGTAAGGTAAGGTGAAGTCGCTCAGTCATGTCTGACTCTTTGCGACCCCGTGGACTGTAACCTACTAGGCTTCTCCGTCCAGGGGATTCTCCAGGCAAGAATACTGGAGTGGATTGCCATTTCCTTCTCCAGGGGGTCTTCCCAACCCAGGGAGCGAACCCTGGTCTCCCGCATTGGAGGCAGACGCTTTAATCTCTGAGCCACCAGGGAACCCATCCAGGGTCTAGGTAACTTAATTCAAAACAAATGGTTAAAACCTGTTCAGAAACTAGCTCCCACAGGCTGGAATCTCCTATTTTCCTTCTATTTCTTGCTGCTGCTACTGCTGCTAAGTCGCTTCAGTCGTGTCCGAATCTGTGCGACCCCATAGACCCCACCTGGCTCTCCCGTCCCTGGGATTCTCCAGGCAAGAATACTGGAGTGGGTTGCCATTTCCTTCTCCTATGCATGAAAGTGAAAAGCGAAAGTGAAGTTGTGTCCGACTCCTAGCGATCCCGTGGACTGCAGCCTACCAGGCTCCTCCATCCATGGGACCTTCCCGGCAAGAGTACTTCATCATACTCTCTGTCTCTGGAAATTCTACTCAGGCTTAAGCCTCAGTGTCCCACAAATTTCCCAGACTTTCCTGGGCAAAACTATACACTGGTTGTGTTTCTTTGAATCTAGTGTCACCATAATATATCTGAATACAGACTTATTTATGCATGTCCTCCTCAGAACTCCCAACATTTCTTTAGCCTGAGGATGAATGCCTTCTGTCATTCTGGAAAATGAAGTATTGCCATTCCCCCCTTCTCTCCATTCTTCTCTTTCTGTACCTCCCTGTAGAGTAGTTTAGATCCCCTCGCTCTCCCCTCCACGCCTCGTAGGTTCTCTTTCATATTTTCTCTTTCCTTATCTTTCTGTGCTGCATCTGCGGTAATTTCCATTGATCTTTCAGTTCACTAAATCTCTGTTCCGCTTTGTCTACCCTGCTGTTTGACACATCCACTGAGCTTTTATGTCAATGACTATTGACTATTTTTCACTTCTAGAAAGTTCTGTTTGGTTCTCTTTGTAAATTTCTGTTCTCTTTCAAAATATCCTATCCTTTATGGTTTGCATTGCTTTTTCACCTTTTAAGTCATTTTAAACATGGTTACTTTTAGGTCTCTTTCAGATTGCTACATTATTTTATGTTATCAGGATGTTGAACTAGTTTGTTATGTACGCTCCTCATGTGGTTTGCAGTTTCTTTTTATTGTTAGTGCAGCTTCAAAGAGGATTATATTTTGCTGTGAGAATGCTGTTTCTCTGGGGCACATTCTTCTAGGATGGTCTTGTCCTTCTTCCTCTTGATACCCCATGAGTTTTACTGGTCTGGAATCTATTTTTACATTAATTTCTCAGCTTGGGAATTCCAGCAGTGGAAACTCAGACACTGTAGTCACATATGGTTTGGATCTGGAGCTGCTGCTTCTTCTCACTGGAGACTATTTTCTATTCAGAGCCCCGGGATGCAAAAGCTTAATTGTCACTACCCTAAGGACCTGAGTGATATGTTTCTTGTCTTGATTTCTCTGGGGACCCATCCCTCCCAGGGTCTCAGCTTTTTCAGAGGTCTCTATTTAGCTATCTGCCTCTTATGAATGAGAGATCCTGTCATCTACCCCCTTGTTGGCCTCAAAAGCAAAGTCCCTACACCTCAGATTGTATTTGATCTAGTAACTCCCTAGGTACCATTCAGTTCATTTCAGTTCAGTTCAGTCGCTCAGTCGTGTCTGACTCTTTGCAACCCCATGAATCGCAGCACGCCAGGCTTTCCTGTCCGTCACCAACTCCCGGAGTTCACTCAGACTCACATCCATCGAGTCAGTGATGCCATCCAGCCATCTCATCCTCTGTCATCCCCTTCTCCTCCTGTCCGCAGTGACTCAACTGGTGGAACTTACTGCTCAGACTTTAAGCTCTGTTTACCTGCTGGTAACTTTTTTATTGTGCTTTGCATTCTGGGACATGAATTTTTGCAAGTACTTCTTGAAAAGCCTGCCTGCTCATTTATGTCTCTCCTGTAGTGCCTAGCGCAGCGTTCTGTCCCAGCCTCCTTATTTATCCACAGAAACAGACAAAACCCTTAGGTACCCGCACATGACCCCCCTCCCCCTATGCAGAATCCCATAAGCTGGGGGCATGCAGGGTGATCACCGGAGGAGGAATGCAGATGCAAGCACTGGCCCTTGCTTGCTTCTTCCCAGGACACTTCATCGTTCTCTTCCAAGCCACGGGTTCTTTCATAGAAGGCTGTGCAGGTAGCAATTTGGATCAAGATTTAAACTTCATTCTAGTCTGATCTCAGGGGCTTCTGAGCCCAGTGGGCTTGGAAAAGTCACTGCACCTTTCTGAGGTGTTAGATTCTGCATCTGCAAAACAGAGGCAGGGGAATGGCCTGGGTCATCTCCAAGACCTTTATCAGGTCCTTTGAAGCCTTTGAAGCTGCAAGGTAAGAACTTAAGCTAGAGGAAACAGCCAGGCTCTCACTCAAGTGTCCCACAGATATTCCCTATCCCAAATCACCCCTCGGAGCGGCCTCTCTTTCCTCCAACACTTAAACCTCTGCCCCCTCTCCAGCCTCCTTGCACTGTACCCTGCTGTTCCTCAAGTCCACTGCCTGGGAGGCCTTGGTCCCATGTCTGTGTCTTAGGAAATTTGGGGGTGGAGTGGAGGCTGGGCTGGAAGTTAGTATTGCCTCCAGCAGTGGGGATGAGCCCCATGGGGGATCAGGGGGGAAGCAGATGATACGGTGACCTACTAGCACTGGGGTCTGCAGGAGCCCCATCTGCCTCCAGCTTTAGGGGTTTCCTGAGCCTTGGGCTCAGGACCCTGCATCTTAATGAGCCTCTTGAGCCAATGCAGAAACAATGAATCAAATCCAGCTGGAAGCTGCCCTCCGACCCGCCTAATGACTTGTTTATTGTCAGAGCAGCAGTGCGTCATATAAGGGAATTTCAAAGTGTCACTAATTGGCAGAGGGCCAGTAAATAGCACCATATAAATCTGAAGCTGCTTCCACTGGGGCCGAGGACTGTGGAGCAGATACAGAAGAGGCAGGAGGAGGAAGGGTCCCGCCAGGGCAGAACTGGGTACAGGCTGTAGCACCTCGGCAACTGCGGCTGCCCTGGAACTCTGCTGCCCAGGGAGACTGGAGTGTTTGTTCTGTGATGGGAGAAAGGAGAGGAAACGTCCTACAACGGTTCTGGTGCCCTTATTGACATTATTTGCATGTCCACAACCCCACGATGCCTGGCTTCCTACTGTGCTGTGGGAAAAGATGCCTTCTCTCTGAGAAAAGGACAGAAGCTCTCACTTGAGGCAGGATTGATGGAGTCTGTAAAAACCTGGGTCCATTACCCAGAAATGTTCTACTTATAGAAGACCCTTGACAAGACCCGTACTCCAGGGCCTCTTAGGGACGGAGCTGGCAGGACCAGGAAGGAAAGACAAACAGGGTAAAAAGAGCCTCTTCTCACTCAGGGTAACCCACAAGTGCTCCTGGGAGCACAACCAGATGACAGGCCAGAGATGGGAGATCATGGGTATTCCCTCCTTGCCCACTCATTGCTCTGCAGATTCAAGCCGAGGGCTGATGTGGAGAAGAGGCAGCAAGAGGGAGGGAGAAACGGGGCTTCCCTGGTGGCCCAATGGTTAAGAATCTGCCTTCCAATGCAAGCGATCCAGGTTCTAAGTAAATATTAAAAAAAAAAAAATGAAGACAGAGAACGAGAAAAGGAGAAAGGAAGGAAGGCATAAAGTGGTAAATGAAAGACGAGATGGAGCGTGTGGACACCCTGGCAAGGCTGCCTCCAAGCACGGGCCCTGAGGCTGTCAGCAGGCCAGAGTCAGGAAGCTCTGCCCTGAGGTCGTTCTGGGGAGCAGGGGTTGCAGGGGATGGGGCAGAGGGCTGAGTCCTTGGGGTAATTACTCCAAGTCTAGGGGCGATAAGCCCTAAAGTTAGGCCCAGCCTAACACCAGCTAAGTCTACGGCCCTTGTCTGCCAGGGTCCAGCCCCGGTGGATCCAGGGTAATTCAAAGGTGGGGACGGAGTCGGAATCCTAGAAAAAACTATTTAATTACAGATATATAGAGAGATTAGAAACGGATAGTGTAGTAGATTCCTCTTTCAGTATCCTATCTTTTTTCCTTTTCATGCTGTTCATGGGGTTCTCAAGGCAAGAATACTGAAGTGGCTTGCCATTCCCTTCTCCAGTGGACCACGTTCTGTCAGACCTCTCCACCATGACCCGCCTGTCATGGGTGGCCCCCAGGGCATGGCTTAGTTTCATTGAGGTAGGCAAGGCTGTGGTCTGTATGATCAGATTGGCTAGTTTTCTATGATTATGGTTTCAGTGCGTCTGCCCTCTGATGCCCTCTTGCAACACCTACAGTCTTACTTGGGTTTCTCTTACCTTGGACAAGGGGTATCGCCTCATGTCTGCCCCTCCTGACTTAGTAGCTCCTCTTGGCCCTCCTGTGCCTCATAGAAATCCCATGTCTGTTGTTATTTCGATTAATTTTTAGCAATATTTGGGAGGCATATATAGACATTTGCTGGGGTCCAGCCCTGGTGGATCCAGGGTAATTCAAAGGTGGGGACAGAATAAGTGTCCTGGAAAAAGCTATTTAATTATAGATATAGAGAGAGATTAGAAGGGGATAGTGTAGTAGGAAAATTAGTGGAGAAAAAGAGGCTGAATAACTGGTTTAAGTGGAATACCAATCACCACCTATGTAGGCTGCAGGCATCTTTCTGTTCTCCCGAAGGAGAGGAGGCACTGAGGCCTTCCCGGTCCGATCTTAGAAGCCCAGGCAGAGTTAGTAGGCTTGGTGCATACCCCCATACCAGAAGGGAATTCAGCCAGGAAAGCAGGGAGCAAGAAAGAAATGACATGGGGGAATCAGTCTTTCCAGAAACTGACCCCATTTCTTTATTTTTCAGGTTTGTTTATATACCTTTTGTTATACTTAGGGATGAATACAGAGTCACGTGGGGGTCAGCAGACCTGACCTTTGTCACAATCAGGTGCTTCATATAAAATTATACAAAGGTCTTATGAGTTTTTACATCACCTTCTGACCATGAGGTCTGCTGACATTTTATGGCCCTTTCTGATACCGGTCAGTTAACCAGAAAACTTATTTTGCCAGGGGTGATTTTTTCTTAAATCTGGCGCCACCCTCCAAATAAAGCTGCATTCCTATAGGGTGAGGGTGTAGTGAGTTACAACTAGGAAAGGAATTTACTTAACCCAAGGTTAACATGATTAATCTTAAAGGTTAATACTTATTTTTCCTATATGCTTAAAGGTTAATACTTATTTCTCCTATATGCTAGTTATATTCATTATAAGGGCAGGGAATATGGAGATTTAGCAGCAAACATCAGCCCAACAAATGAAAATCCTTTCACCAATGTTCCCTTTACGATCTATTTAGTCTTAAGATAGTGATAAAGTTACATTTTTGCATAGCAAAGACACAGTGATTTATAACAAAGTACAGTGGTCTATAACAAAAGAGAGAATTCATTAATTCAAAAAGTCTAGTATTGCTAACATCAAAAACTACTATATTTCCTTTTCTATATTCCAAATACATTAATTAATATATTCCCAGGTGCCTAAGGATATGGAGGCCTGGCGGCAATCAAATGAGAAAAGCCCTATGCTAATACTCCAAACTCTCTGTGCTGTTTATGGTTGAGAGGTTGTCACACAAGCTAGTCTGTCAGCAGAGAGGTTTGACCTGAGACACCCTTGTCACACCCAGGGCAGGGAATTAGCAGTAATTATTGACAGGACAAACGAAAAAAGCTCTCACCAATATAATTCCTAACCAACTCACTAATACTCTACTAATGATCTTCTAACTTCTCCAAAGAGTCTGTATTTAGAAAGTTTTAGAGCATCCCATGCCTCTCACAGCTGGGAGGCTGTAAGCAATCACATGCAGCCGGAGGAACCTGATCAGGCAGGCTAGAGAACCTTCAGAGTTTGTAAGTTGAAACACTCTTGTCATGCCCAGGAATTTTTATTAACTGGGGCTGCAAGTTAACTCCTTCTCCAAGAGAAATGGTTATGGGGGAGAGCTCCCCATAAAGTACTCTGGTTTTGGGGTAGATGCTTGGGAACAGGGGGTTTCCTGAGGCTTGATCACGCCTTTGCGTATGCCAAGCTTCTTTCCTCATGACCTTTGCCGTGGGCGGAGTTCCTCACACTGGCCCCCAGCAGACATTTATGCTTTTTACCTTTTCTTTGAATTTCTCATGGATATGACAAAGGATAGGCTGGTGAATGGGAAGATTCATGCATATATTCAAGGAGTTTAGAACCACAGGATTACTGGCAGCTTAGAACGCAGGTGGGTAACAGAGACAGGAACTACTGAAAATAACCACCGTATGCGCAACAAGGCCGAGGTGCCCGTGGGAGCCCCGGCTCTCCCGCAGGGGCGCTCTCGGGGCCGAGGTGCCCGTGGGAGCCCCGGCTCTCCCGCAGGGGCGCTCTCGGGGCCGAGGTGCCCGTGGGAGCCCCGGCTCTCCCGCAGGGGCGCTCTCGGGGCCGAGGTGCCCGTGGGAGCTCCGGCTCTCCCGCAGGGGCGCTCTCAGGGCTGGGACTGGCCTGCAGTTTGGAGGAAAGGAGTGAAGCAGGCTGTTTGTGCTCCCCTCTTCCCTGCCACAGCTACGTCCCGTGGAACCTCCACGAGCCGGAGAGAGGCACCTTTGACTCTCCGGAAACCTGGACCTGGAGTAGGTTCTGTGACCCGGCCGGGCGGGCCCGGGGTCTGAGGGGCGGGGACCCACGGGGCATCCAGGCGGAGGCGGCTGCGGGGGGAGCCTGTGCTGGCCCCACGCCCTCCATCACGACCCTGCCAGCCCCAGGCCGGGCCTGCTCCGAGTCCAGCCCCCCGGCTGTTCCCAGGTGCCCGGCTCGCAGGGTGATCCCTGCTGGGCTGGGAGCCGTGGGTTGGGCTCTTGGTCAGAACTCTGTGCCCGGGTGAGGTGCTTCCTTCTGCTGGTGCCCCAGAGCGGCTGTGCTGATGTCCCAGGCTGGGGGCTCGGCGGTGACCCTCGGGTCTCTGCTCTGTGGGGTGTCCTGCCCTCAGTGCCCCCAGCCCCCCAGGGAGGGCTGGGCTGTCAAGGGGAAGGGGCGCTGGGCAAGGGGCCCCTGTGCTCTGAGCCCTGAGAGCTGGTGACCCCGACCCCCCAGGGCCTTCATCCTGCTGGCGGAGGAGGTGGGGCTGTGGGTGATCCTGCGTCCAGGCCCCTACATCTGCAGCGAGATGGACCTCGGGGGCCTGCCCAGGTGAGCAGAGCTGGCCAAGAGCCATGGCCGCGGGTGCCCCAACATCTGCAGTGAGATGGGCCTCGGGGGCCTGCCCGGGTGAGCAGGGCCGGCCAGGAGCCGCAGCCTTGGTGGAGCTCTGCTGACCCTTGGGTCCAGTCCTAGGACAATGGCGCCTGTTTTGGGCCTCGCTGTCGTCGCAGCAAGGCAGGTGCTGATGCTCTTCTGTTATCCCTGGAGCTGGTGGGCTCCCCGTGGGTCCACTGTGTCCAGGTGGACAGTCCGCCTCCTGGTCGGTGGAGGCTTTGCCCTCCGGGACGGGCATGTCTGCAGTCTGGCTGAGGAGCAGGGCCCACGCCCTGCAGGTGACCTGGGGCTGCCTCATTGCTGCTGCCGGCTCCTAACAGAGAGCTAACTCTGGCCCAAGTCTGTGCTCTGCTCACAGCGCAGGCCTTCATGAATTGACAAGGAAGGCAGGAGAGTGTTCACAGACCCTCACAACTTGTGGGCGGAGTTCCTCACGCTGGCCCCCGGCACGTGACATCAAGGAGCCATGTGGGAAGTGGACAGAAGACATCGGTACGCGGTAGAGCTGATGTCAGGTTCGAGGGTCAGCACTGCCCACGTGTACTGGGTGTCCATCAGGGCCCAGCTGAGTCTCCTGGCACAACCCAGCTGATTTCTCCCAGGTGGCTCCATTATTCCAATCCCCATTTTACAGCTGGAAAACTGAGGTTCACAAAGACAGGGCATGTCAGGGCCTGTCTAGGAGGTCCTGAGGGCTAAGAGCCACTCATTCACTCACTCTTGCTTTCTCAAGCCTTGATGGAGAACTGAACGATGTTCTGGGCCCTGAGCTGGGAACCCTAGAACAAGTCTGGGTTGTGGTCTTTGTCCCTGGGGGACTTCTAAGTCAAGAGTGGGTGTAGCATCCAAATGACTAGAAAGAACGTGAAACAGGCTGGAGGAAAGAGCTAGATTAGAGAAATGAGCGAAAACATATATGGAAGGATAGGGAGGTGAGTTCTGATTTGGTAGGAAGAGACAGGACTTCACAGAGAGGTGGAATTCGAGCTAAACCTTGAAGAAAAGACATGTGTGCATGCATGCTCAGTCACTAAGTCGTGTACATCTCTTGCTACACCGTGGACTGTATATATGTACACACATATATGCAGTTGACTACTACTCAACCATAAGGGCTTACCTCGTAGCTTAGTTGGTAAAGAACCCTCTTGCAATGCAGGAGACCTGGGTTCAATTCCTGGATCGGGAAGATCCTCTGGGAAAGGAAATGGCAACCTGCTTCAGGATTCCTGCCTGGAGAATCCCATGGACAGAGGAGCCTAAAAGGCTACAGTCTATGGGGTCACAAGAGTTGAAAAATGACTTAACAACTAAACCACCACACAAGTCAGCCATACAAAAAGCGTGAAATAATGCCATTTGTAACAACATGGATGCAACCAGAGATTTTCTTACTAAGTGAAGTAAGTCGGAAAGACAAATATCATATAATATCACTTATATGTGGAATCTAAAATATGGCACAGATGAATCTATCTATGATTCAGAAATATAATCAGAGTCATAGAGAACAGACTTGTGATTGCCAAGGGGTAGGAGGGTGAGGGAGGGTTGGATTGGGAGTTTGGGGCTAGCAGATACAAACTGTTATATATAGGATGGATAAACAACAAGGTCCCCCTGTTTAGCACAGGGAACTATATTCAATATCCTGTGATAAGCCATAATGCAGAAGAATAGGAAAGAAAAATAAATATATATGTAAACTCAGTCACATTTCTGTACAGCAGAAATTAACACAACATTATAATTCAACTATACTTCAATTAAAAAAAAAAAGCTTAAGGATTGTTGTCCCAGTGTGTCTCCTTATATGTTTCTAATATTTAATTTTTAAATGTTACACATTTTTTTAAAAAGTCAGTTTTGTATAATGTAGGCACAGAACAAGAGTCAAAAAGACCTATGATGGAGTGTATTCCTCCTACCCTTGCATGTGGCCATTGCATTCCTTTTCCTGTTCCCAATATTCACAGGGCCTTGTGGATCCTTTCTACCTGCAAATCTTCTTTAGAAAAACAAAACAAAACAAAACACCTTTCCTTGCTGAAACAAACTTTCTAGGCCATTTTGGGGCTTCCTGCATGGGGGCAAGTGGGAAACATTCATAATCCCTTGTCCTGACCCAGAAGAGACACACCTCACTGAGACTCTATGTACAAATGCGCATTGCTTGTCCTCAGGATGATAACAGCTGATAACACATGTGTCATGGGCATTCTCCCTTGTCAAAGCTCAGTATTACTTCCATCACACCCATTTTCCAGACATAGAAACTGAGGCTCAGAGCAGTTCAGAGAAGTTCCCCTGTCAACCAGCTAGCAAACAATAGCAACAGGATTTGCACCCAAGACTGTCTGATGCCACTTCTTTAGTTCTTAACCATTACACAACTATTCAAGAGGAAGTGGAAAGCACATTGGATCTTGCAGACTCAAATTCAGGGGTGGAGGGAGTTGGTGTACAGAGAAGAGCCTAAAATCCAGTCTCAGATGTCCAGGAAGAAACCTGCCTGTAAAGGACATCTTAGGTTCCTCGTGAAATTTCTCTTGCCCAGGTCAAGTTTTGCGCTGAATTTCAGGAAGGGAGAGAGCTGTATGCAGGCCCACAAATACTTTCTGGGTGACCTAAGTTGACAGTGGGCAAGTGCCACCAGGAAAGGAGTTTCTTCACAAAGACCAGGCCAGCTTTGAGGGAGAAGGTATTACAGACCTATCTTTGGCATCTGACCCATCAGCTGCTGCCTCCTTGGGGCCCTGAGAAGACCTAGGCAGTCCTCTAACATCCACAGCCCTTTTATGTTAATGACCACAGTGGAGAAATGCCCTAGTCATACTGAGGACACAAGGCAGAGTTTCCAGGGCCTCTGAGGGGCCTCTGTGCAGACAGGCTTCCAGGAGGAGCGCAGGCCATCATGCCAGACAGAAATGATTGTGCTAATAAGGAGAGAGGTGGCCTTCAAGAGCCCCGCCTTGGCCCCAAGCCTCCAGTTAATGAGACTTCACGGGGAGAAAGAGCCTCCAGGGTGAGGGGGTGGGGCCCAAGGGGCCGCCGAACAGCTGGAAGCCAGCCACGGCTGAGGCTGTTTATTAGGACACAAAGAAAAGACTTTGCTCCCTGCGTGGAGGTCAAAATCAAGGTATCCCAGGGAAATGGCAGGGGAATTTATGAAGTGAGGAGGCAGCCGCTGAGACAGCTGTCTGCTGGTCCTGCCCCAACCATATTGCCTCGACCCTGAGCTGCCCTGGACAATGTTCACCTCAATGAAGCAAGATTCTCACCACCAAGTGGGGCCAATCCCTTGGATTCCAGGCCCCCGAAAGGGCTTCTGGGAGATGATGCTCAGGTGATGGTGTGGGTTGCAGAACAGGTTGGAAAGGGGAAAAGGTGGTGACGGCCCCTTCTAGGTGCCTGCAAAGGTCCACTGACTTCCCGACTCCCTCTCAGTCAGACACATGGCTATCCCAGGGCTGGACGCGCCCCCCAACTACGGCACAGCAGCCGACCTCTGAGGACAGGGCAACTGGGTCTCGGTTCTGCAACCACGAGGCAGAAATTGATAGGGCTGCCCCCCTAATTCCCACTCCACAATTCTCGGGCACCTGAGGAGGGAGGCGTGTGGGGCCTGTACAGGAGAGAGTGGATCCTCAGGGACCGGGCAAGAGGGAATCCGATGCTGCAGTTTGGGGCGCTGGAGAAACAGGTGGGAGGAGAGACCCGATTGACATCCAAGAATGTCAGTGTAGACGCCTCAGATCTATAAGTGGTCAGGTTTCCGTGGAAACCAGATTCCCTCTTTTTAAAAAAATAAAAGGAGAGTGTATGTGTGTGTGTGTGTGTGTGTGTGTGTGTGTGTGTGTGTGTTCAGCTTTATGGTCCCTTTGGGCACCCTGGAGCCCACATAAAATAGAGGCATGTCAGTCTCTTAGGAAGCCTAGCAACACAAAAAGTGATCCTCACTGGGCACATTCCCCCAACCATCATTTACTCCTCCCACCACGTAAAACCTGTCTTTTCTCTCTCCCCCTAGGCACTCACCGCTAGAGCCCTCCAAACAGCCCCCGCCCCCCACCCCATGGACACTTCAGCTGCCAGACTCCCTCCGCCCTCAGCCTGACCTTGCTAGGTGAAGCCTGGGCCCCAGCCCCCAGCAGGGCGGCTGGAGCTGCTGCCAGCGCCCATCCATCAGGCCCAGCCCCCCTACCCCCAGCCCCCTACACCGGGCCTGTGAACCTCAGCGCTTCCATCAGAGGGCCCACGGGAGGGACTCCTGGGGTCTATCTGCCGCCAGTACCCTCAGCCCCTTCGGGGTGACAGCTATTGGGCAGAGGAAAGGGATGAGCCCTCCCCTCCTATCCTCCTCTTTCAGAAGCTGCCAGCCCCCCTCCCACCTGGTGACCTGCTGGGACCTAGGAGACCAAAGCTTCCAGTCAAAGATAAAAAATGCCTTGGCTATTGACTAAAACACAATAAAGGGCCAATTTGCATGTTATTTGCATAACCAACTAATGTCAGAATGGACCGAATGCCCCCTCTACCATCACTGCTGCCTTTCTCAGCACCCCATCTCCAATCTTTCTTCCACAGGGCTGCCTGCACCTTCTCCCTTGCCCTGCAGAGTGGACTCCGTCCACCATCAAACTCCTTATGCTTCCACCCCGCCCTCAGGGTAAGGAGGTGTATCCCCGTGGACGACAGGGGTCCTGAGTGCCTGCACCCCTCCTCTGGCACATTTCACAGCACCTGATCCTTGGAAAGCCCTCTCCTATCTTGCCGGCCTCTCCCCCAACCTCCCACCCTTGAGACCAGCTCTGTTTGTGCAGGAGCCCACAGCAGTCATGAAAGGCTGATGTTCCTGCAGCTGGCTGTGTTTGGGCTCCGGCGAGAGTGAGAGGAGGGCAGCAAGGCAGGTCAGAGAGTGCAGAAGGGCGAGGGGGGCAGCAGGATGCTCGGGACCGGCAGTCACAGCTCACACACGATATTTCTCCGCACAGTGTTCTCTGTTCCAAGCCCGTGGGCCCCCGAGTCAGAGGCTTCCGGGGCTGTAAGGAGCTTTAGTTTATATACAAACAGCTGCATTTTCCTACTACTGTTTATTGCAAGGGGAGCCAGGCCGAGCGTCCTCCCAGCTGCACTTGGCCTCCGTCGTGGGTTTGGAGCTCGCTCGGCTGATCTGGGAGAGCAAGGACAGCACAGTCCGTGAATGGGGAGCATCCTGAGGCGGGGGTGGAGGGGAAGTCCCGGGCCTGTTACCTGGTCTCCTATTTCTCCATCCTCCTGGGCCTTGGCTCGCCTCCAGCACCCTTCACCCCTCTCCCTGATGAGCACACAGATAGAGGGACAAACAGTTGAGGAATGGAGGCAGCTGCTGTCACCTCCATTCGAGGTCAAGTGTCCTTTCTACATTGCATGGTCACCGAGGCCACTACAAATGCCCTGTGCCTTGGGGCTGGTGTAAGCCTCCCTTGCGAGGCACGAATAAAGCTCACAGCCCTGGAATCCAGGCCACAGGGTCACCCTGCCACCACCAGGCCCGAGGGAGGCAGGAGAAGGGAGGGGCCCCCTCCCAAAGCAGGGCCAGCCTTGCCTTGTGTGATCTGTGGGTTCCCTGCAGCCGAGGGGCATGGGGCCACCCCCGAGGACCAGAGGACGGTGACCTTCCCCCACACCAGCTGTAGCATAGCCCCCTTTGGAGACGTGGCCGTGGAGCTACTGGTGGAAGCATTCCCCTGGGGGCTGCATGGCTCAGTGGTCGGTGCCGGGACCAGGGGGCACACCCCAGGCTCTCTGGACGAGTGAGAAGTTACTCAGCATCTCCCTGCCTCAGTTTCCCTCTTAAAATCAAGTGAGGCCCCCTTACCATGACTGCAGCAGGACTAAGGGAGTCACTTGTCTGGGTCAGTTGCAGTGGGCCTGGCACACAGTGGGTGCTCAGTGATGGGCTGTTGGTATCTCAGCACAGGCCAGGGCGGGGGGTGGGGTGGGGGCGATGCAGAGGAGAGGAACCGGATCTGATACAGACATCACCACCTCCATCTTCACACGCTAAAGACAGCGTCACCGGCAGCAGTTTCACGTCTCGCTTCCCAGCCTTTTTTCAGAGAGAAAAGTAGGAGAACCCAATTTCCTCATCTATAGACTGACTTGAAAGGCCCTACTCCTCATCCTGCTTCTCCGTCTGGTGTAAGGGGAAGGGCAGGCTTTGGAACAGACAAACCTGGGTGAGAGCTCTGTTTGTGCAGGAGCCCACAGCAGTCATGAAAGGCTGATGTTCCTGCAGCTGGCTGTGTTTGGGCTCCGGCGAGAGTGAGAGGAGGGCAGCAAGGCAGGTCAGAGAGTGCAGAAGGGCGAGGGGGGCAGCAGGATGCTCGGGACCGGCAGTCACAGCTCACACACGATATTTCTCCGCACAGTGTTCTCTGTTCCAAGCCCGTGGGCCCCCGAGTCAGAGGCTTCCGGGGCTGTAAGGAGCTTTAGTTTATATACAAACAGCTGCATTTTCCTACTACTGTTTATTGCAAGGGGAGCCAGGCCGAGCGTCCTCCCAGCTGCACTTGGCCTCCGTCGTGGGTTTGGAGCTCGCTCGGCTGATCTGGGAGAGCAAGGACAGCACAGTCCGTGAATGGGGAGCATCCTGAGGCGGGGGTGGAGGGGAAGTCCCGGGCCTGTTACCTGGTCTCCTATTTCTCCATCCTCCTGGGCCTTGGCTCGCCTCCAGCACCCTTCACCCCTCTCCCTGATGAGCACACAGATAGAGGGACAAACAGTTGAGGAATGGAGGCAGCTGCTGTCACCTCCATTCGAGGTCAAGTGTCCTTTCTACATTGCATGGTCACCGAGGCCACTACAAATGCCCTGTGCCTTGGGGCTGGTGTAAGCCTCCCTTGCGAGGCACGAATAAAGCTCACAGCCCTGGAATCCAGGCCACAGGGTCACCCTGCCACCACCAGGCCCGAGGGAGGCAGGAGAAGGGAGGGGCCCCCTCCCAAAGCAGGGCCAGCCTTGCCTTGTGTGATCTGTGGGTTCCCTGCAGCCGAGGGGCATGGGGCCACCCCCGAGGACCAGAGGACGGTGACCTTCCCCCACACCAGCTGTAGCATAGCCCCCTTTGGAGACGTGGCCGTGGAGCTACTGGTGGAAGCATTCCCCTGGGGGCTGCATGGCTCAGTGGTCGGTGCCGGGACCAGGGGGCAACCCCAGGCTCTCTGGACGAGTGAGAAGTTACTCAGCATCTCCCTGCCTCAGTTTCCCTCTTAAAATCAAGTGAGGCCCCCTTACCATGACTGCAGCAGGACTAAGGGAGTCACTTGTCTGGGTCAGTTGCAGTGGGCCTGGCACACAGTGGGTGCTCAGTGATGGGCTGTTGGTATCTCAGCACAGGCCAGGGCGGGGGGTGGGGTGGGGGCGATGCAGAGGAGAGGAACCGGATCTGATACAGACATCACCACCTCCATCTTCACACGCTAAAGACAGCGTCACCGGCAGCAGTTTCACGTCTCGCTTCCCAGCCTTTTTTCAGAGAGAAAAGTAGGAGAACCCAATTTCCTCATCTATAGACTGACTTGAAAGGCCCTACTCCTCATCCTGCTTCTCCGTCTGGTGTAAGGGGAAGGGCAGGCTTTGGAACAGACAAACCTGGGTGAGAGCCCAGTTCTGCCTGCAACTGGTGGGTGGTCTTAAGAGAATGACTTGTGACCTAACTTGTCCAGCTCTGAGGTCTCGTCCAGCAGTACCTGTCTTAGCAGGCCAGCCCCTGCAGGTGGCTGTACCTGATGCCCACAGAGCCGTGGAGTGCCACCCGGGGCCAGTCCCCCAGCCTCTCTGTCAGGGACCTCTCTCGAAACTGCTCAGGTAATACACAATAACATTCCCAGGGACCTCAGAGGGTGAACAGGGGGCACCTCGAGAAGGCTGGAACCCAGTCAAGTCCCCACTTCCAGCCAGACTCTCCCAAACGTAGCCAGACTGACAAAATTCAGGCTCCACTGTGACGACAGTGGCATGAAGAATGACTCATCCTGTGCCTTCCAAGGAGAGAGAGGGGCTGATCCGTACATTTCTCAGAGCTTAAAGGGTCGTACATTAGGCGGCCAGCTAAGTGCCCTGGTTGGTGGACTCTGCCATCACCACCGTCCCGACCAGAGCACCCCTGTCACGTGATGACCTCACACACATAGGAACCTGTGCGCCCCACCCTTCCACTGGGCACAAATGCGGCCATCCTCCCCTAGCTCCTGACACCAGGCAGGGGCCCAGAGAGCGGAATGCCCAGAGGACAGTGCCCAGATGGCCCACAGCCTGTTGTCCCTTTTCCTCTGCAGGGAGAGAGGAGGAAGGGAGGGGCCATTTGGGGAGGAAATAAACTTCAGACTCATTACCCCTCAAGCCCGCCCCCAGCCAGCCCCAGCCTCCGTCTGCTCTCAGCACAATTTAAGTCCTCTAATCTGGAGCGAGGAGTAGACACAGTTCTCCCGTCGTCCCTGGCTCCTGTTTTCAATACAAATATTCAATTAAACTTCCCCAGTGTGTGCTGTGCTTAGTTGCTCAGCTGTGTCCGATTCTTTTCAACCCTGTGAACTGTAGTCCTCCAGGCTCCTCTGTCCATGGGGATTCTCCAGGCAAAAATACTGGAGTGGGTTGCCATGCTTTCTCCAGGGGATCTTCCCAACACAGGGACCAAACCCAAGCCTCCCACATTGCAGGTGAATTCTTTACTGTCTGAGCCACCAGGAAAGACCAAGATGCTGGAGTGGGTAGTCTATCCTTTCCCCAGAGGATCCTCCAGACCCAGGAAGCGAACCGGGGTCTCCCGCATTGCAGGCAGATTCTTTACCAACTGAGTTATCAGGGAAGCCTAATTGGGTCCCAAAGGGGGAAGCTTCCCAGAGAGACCAAGACCCAGAATGTGCAGATGGACAGCTGCAGGCAGATTTGTCTTGATGGTCAAGAAACTCTTTTCTCGAACTCTGTGCCCACATAGTCTGCTTTTCTTTGAAACGGGCCCAGGAGAGGAAATAAATCTTTGAAAACAGGCTGTAGACCTCCCTGGGACCTCCCTGGACTTGCCTAGACTCAGTGACTTCCAGCAGGCCTGGCCTCAGCTACTTTCTCCAGCCAGCAGCTCTCGCCCCCAGAGCCAACATCCTCTCTATATTTTAAGCAAAACAGGCCAGTGAAAGTTGTTCAGTCATTTCCGACTCTTTGTGACCCCATGGACTACACAGTCCATGGATTCTCCAGGCCAGAATATTACAATACTGGATTGGGTAGACGTTCCCTTCTCCAGGGGATCTTCCCAACCCAGGGATGGAACCCAGGTCTCCCACATTGCAGGTGGATTCTTTGCCAGCTGAGCCACCAGGGAAGCCCCCAATCAGAAAACAGACCAGCGCCACCACAAAATCCTATAAGCCGTCATCCACCTCTCATAGGAACTGCTGCTAGCAACGGTCATTCCTGCTCCTGCAGTCGCTTATCAGAAGTACCTTCAAAAGCAGAAGTGTTCTCTTTCTATGAAAACACTGAGACCCAGCGAGGAGAAAAATCTGGTTCAAAGCCACTCTGCCAGTGAGGGCTCATGCCAGCCTGGCCCTCCAGGGCTCCCCGTGGCCTCCCGGCTGTTTCTATCCCATTAGTTTCAGTGGAGGCTGGAGTACAGGGATGTCTGGGTTCCAGGCCCAGCCCCACGGCTGTAACACAAAGGAGAGAAACCTCCTTCCTCGGACAACCTCCAGGAATCATTTCCCTCCATCAGACACTTTGTCCGGTGAATTCTAAGAACATTTAAAGACACCAGGAGTCAAGAAGTAAGACCTAGAACAAAGCAATTTTTAAAACACGGGGAGGGAGTGAAGGTTAGTAGTCCATCTTTTTTTTCTTTTCTTTCTTTCTTTTCAATTTTTGATTCCATCTTAAAAAGTCAAGTTACAAGCTGGTGGGGGCGGGAGGCGGGTAGTGAGGGAGCCAGAAAGGACTAAGGAAGGAGGCCATCTGGCCCTCCTAATTACAAACCCTAAAGCCTTCTTGACAGATCGGCTTGACAGCGCAGGGTTGACTCTTCTCATTGAGCACAGGCTGCACCTGGAGGCCCCTGCGCCTGACCTCTAGCCAAAGGACAAGGTTGACTGGAAAAGGAAGAGGGGAGGACTTCCCTGGTGGGCCAGTGGTAGAGAATCCGCCTGCCACCACAGGGGACATGGGTTGGATCCCTGGTCCGGGCAGGTCCCTCATGCCTCAGAGCAATAAGCCTGTGCACCGCAACTACTGAGGCTGTGTGGGCACAGCTACTGACGCCTGGGCACCTGGAGCCTTGTGCTCCGCAGCAAAGAAGCCTCCGCAATGACAAGCCCGTGTTCCACAACTAAAGAGTAGCCCCTGTTCACCACAACTAGAGAAAGTCCACACAAAGCAACCAAGACACAGAGCAGCCAAAAATAAACAAATAAATAGAAGTATTTTAAATAAAAAGAAAGGAGGATGAGAGGGGAGGGGCCAGGAGCCCCCTGATCAGAGTGCAGAGAGACGGACACTCAGATGGACAGCTGGACATGGAGGGAGATCAGCTCCCTTGGAGCGGCCACAGGAGGAATTAGTGGACCTGGGCCCCCACTTAAGGAAAGGGGAACTGTAGGTAGATTTCACCTAAACTCCTGGTTTGATGGCTGTCCAGGACCTCTCCAAACTTCCTCTCTCAAACGTTCCCCAAAATGCTGGGTCAGCATCTCTTGATCCAGCAACCCCAAGTTTCAGAGGGCCTTGAGGATTATAGTTCAGCCCAAAGATGCTTACCCTTAGTAACCAGAGCAGGCCCAAGACTGCCTGGCCGGAGCCAGAATTCAATGCGTGATGAAGTCTGGGAGAGGGCGGGCAGATGGGAGACGCTCCTGTGGCAGGGAGCCCAGGAGGCAAGCGCTGAGCCAGGAGCTTCCAAGGGAGTCTGGCTCGGGGATTTACGAGTCTCTTGTTCCCATTAAAAAAAGACGCTATGCCTCGAGTGCTCTGGAGAGGATCATCACACGGAGCCAAGACCCAAGGCAGGAGGGGAGCGGGCTTTCTTGAGAGGTACCATTCTCTCCGCTCTGAGACCAGATTCAGGACTCCTCAACTCCCTCATCCCAGACTGGGGTTCAGAACTTCTCTACGATCTAGGACAAAGGAGGTGGGAGAGAGAGGGAAAGGGCAGTGTGTCCTTGGCCCTGAACCCAAGAAAGAGCTTGAAGTTCCTGAAAAATGGCTGGCAGTGAAGGTCACATGTGCTGAGATTCTTGAGCCATCTGATTCAGAAGGGTAAGTGAAGTCGCTCAGTCATGTCCGACTCTTTGTGACCTCATGGACTGTAGCCCACCAGGCTCCTCCATCCATGGAATTTTCCAGGCGAGAATACTAGAGTGGGTTACCATTTCCTTCTCCAGGGGATCTTCCTGACCCAGGGATCGAACCTGGGTCTCCCACATTGCGAGCAGACACTTTGCCATCTGAGCCACCAGGGAAGCCCCCCAGAAGGGTAAGCATCAGTGTTTCTGACCTCACCTTCTTCCTAAGTTCTCTTTGCTCAGCGATTCTAGAAGTATCTCACTGGCAATTCTCCTTGCTCTTCAAATCCCCTCTCCATCGCCTATGCTAGGGTTTGGGTACCAGAGAAAGCCTGTGGTTTAGATTCCACACAAATGCCAGTTTAGGCATCACATTGTCAGAAGACACCGAGTGCTATGGTGTCCAGCCCCGGTCAGTCACAGATGCACACTGACTACATCTGCTGCTGTGGCCCATTTATCTTGAATTTGTTGAAGTCTCTGGGCTGTGAACCCTGCCTTGAGACAGTTCCAGGTGGACTACGACTCAAAGAGAAGAGATGAGAGAGACCTTGATGAATAGTTTCTTGAGAAAATGGGCTGTTAGTGGAGGAGAAGGAGTCAACCTAGGAGATTCTAGACTAAAAGTGAGAAAAGAGCTTCTGGAATCAATTTACAGGAGCAGAGAGAGGAGCAAGAAACAGGAAAAGGATGGTGGTGGGGGTGAGCAGATTAATAGGCTCCCAGCCAGATTGCTATTAGATAAGGTGCAAATCCAACAGGAGACAAGGCTATTGCAGGAGTCTGTTTTCAGTGGAATAAAAATGCCCTGGAGATGCTTGAAATCCATCTTATAATCAACAGGTGTCACCAACTTCAAGATATTTGCAGGGATCTTTTCCTCCTGGCCAGAGAAAAAGAACTGCAGAAAGAGGTAAACAGATCCCCAAACTTGATTTGTGTGTGGGTGGGGCCTCCACATCTTTGGAAAGAAACATTGTATTTGCTTATTTATGTTTGCTGCATCCAGTCTTAGTTGTGGCGTGTGGGATCTTTTCATTGCATCCCAAGGGCTTCTCTCTAGTTATCAGACTCTGTAGTTGGAACTCGAAGGCTTAGTTTCTGAGGTTGTGAGATCTTAGTTCCCTGACCAGGGATCGAACCCATGTCCGCTGCAATGCAAGGTGGATTCTTAACTACTGGACTACCAGGGAAGTCCGGGGCCTCCATGTTTTCGGAAATGCCAGTCCCTCTGCTTGGAATGCCCTTCCTTCCCTTTGCCTTTCCTTCCCTTCCTGCCCTTTGCTCCCTCTCCGCACTAAGCTAGGTGGTCCTTCTCTATGCTCATAGAGTTATTGTGAGAATTAAGTGAGCAGATTCATATAAAATTATGAATTTATAATTAGACAGAACCTAGACTGGAATACTCAAAGATGAGTGCCCTTCGCATACCTGTATGTGGGTCTCATGGGTTGGTGGTCACATGCTGGTCCATCACACCTACCTGATTGGAAGTTCTCAGCAAGCAGAAGCCATTTGTTAGATGTTTTTCTATCCTTAGGACCTAGAATATAGGATAGTTCAGTGTCTGGTGATCATTAAATGTTGAATGAATATATAAATGAAAAAATGAATTCCTATGCATTTTTCAGATATACTATGAGCAAAACATGTGCCTGCCATCAGAGGTGGGCATATCCCCTTGGACATATGTGCCTTCACCCCTCACCCACTGGCTCAAGCACTCAGCCAACAGCCTGTGGTCCGCTGTCTTAGGGAGCGAGTTCATTTTGCTTTTCTCCAAGGCAGCCAACATCAACAGCAACACGGATGGAAAACACAGACCAGGACCAATGAAAGTGGCTCCTCCTCCAACTGAGGTTCCAAATGTTTTAATTCCACTAATGAGGTCCAGAGAGGAGTAATCAGGAAGTGTCTAAAATTAGCCATTTTAATTTGAACAAGGGTGGGGGGGACTGGCTGGGAAGGGGGCATAGTCTCTGGTGGAGAGAGTGAGATCCTAGGGAAACCCAGGAAAACCAGAGCAACATCTGGTGCTCCAGGACCCCAGAGAATGCATGGATGGACTGAAGATCCATGTGATTCGATGCATGATCACACATATTAGAAAAATTCACTGATATTGTCCCGAATCCATTGTGTTTCAAGTAAGAGGCCATGCCTCCGACCTGGAAAACATTAGCTGGAGTTGGACAATGGGAGACCTTTCCCTTTCCCAACTCACCCCTTTCTAACCTTACTATTTCAGTTCCCAGTTTTCATCACTTAAGTTAGGCGTGTGGTAGGAGCCTCACTGTCTTCGTGAAACCTCCTGACTGTTCTGGCCTACAAGGGTCCCTCCATTCCCTGAATTCCTAAGAGAAATACATAGTCTTTCTATTATTTTGTAAATATGCTGTTGTTCAGTTGCTAAGTCATATCCAACTCTCTGGGACCCCATGGACTGCACCACATTAGGCTTCCCTGTCCTCAGCTATCCCCCAGAATTGGATCAAACTCATGTCTATTGAGTCGATGATGCTATCTAACCATCTCATCCTCTGCCACCCCCTTCTCCTTTGGCCTTCAAGCTTTCCCAGCATCAGGGCCTTTTCCAATGAGTCAGCTCCTCTCATCAGATGGCAAAGTATTGGAGCTTCACCTTCAGCATCAGTACTGAATTTACCTTTCATTTATTAATCTATCAAACATTATTTGAGCATGCAATGTAAGCTAGATACTGAGGTAGGAGGAGGACTTCGAACAAAGAGAAAGAGGATGTTCTGTCTTAAGGCGCTCAGTCTGCTGGGAAAACAAAATGGAAACAAACAGCCATGATAGCTCAGGGTATCAATTCACTTTGTACGGTACAAACTAATACAACATTGTTAAACAACTATACGCCAATAGAAATTAATTAAAATTATAACAGATTTGCTGCTGCTGCTGCTAAGTCGCTTCAGTTGTGTCCGACTCTATGCGACCCCATAGACTGCAGCCCACCAGGCTCCGCCATCCCTGGGATTCTCCAGGCAAGAACAGTGGAGTGGGTTGCCATTTCCTTCTCTAATGCATGAAAGTGAAAAGTGAAAGTGAAGTCACTCAGTCGTGTCCGACCCTCAGCAACCCCATGGACTGCAGCCCACCAGGCTCCTCCGTCCAAGGGATTTTCCAGGCAAGAGCACTGGAGTGGGGTGCCATTGCCTTCTCCACAACAGATACATTAATGAACAATTTTTAAAGTAATTAAAGCATGTACATGTTTTTCTTTTAAATTCTATGTAATGAATAAATAACAGCATGGCTATGTATTGAAATACACAATATATTTGCCATCAGGATAATTGCTATGTGGAAGTAATGTGTGTACCAGGAACAGGGGAACACAGACAGGGAACACCCCAGATCTGTCCAAGGGGATCAGGAAGATTTTGTTTGGCACTAACTTAGCATATATTTCTCGATGTTATAAGTATTCTTTTTCTATGTCCTGACTCAGCAGATAGAGCAACTCAAACCCAAAGAATATGCCTTCTATTTCTTTATCATCAGGTCAACACAGAACCTTCACATAGTAAGAATCCAACAGATGTTTTCTATTGGTGATTGCCTAAGAGTGTAGACATCTTTGATTACAGAAAATGGTGGCTGTTTCTATTCCTTTGAGAATCTACAAAAACAAGTTGAAACTATAGAGGGAAAGAATTAGGATGAGGTCTCCTGTCAACCAACGTATGACCCAGTGAGGTGGTAGGACTCAGTGTGGGAGGAGGAGTGACCATTCCACATGGCATGTGGGATCATAGTTCTCCAGCCAGGGGTTGAACCCACACCCCCTGCATTGGAAGTATGGCGTCTTAATGGCTGGACCACAGAAGTGCCTCCTTCTTTAAAATGCTTCAAATATAGGAAAGTTTCTCTTGTGTTCAGGACAGCTTAGATCTGGTGCCCCAAAGAACAGAAGAATGGATTAGATGACCTTCCAAGAGCCCACTGGCTCCAAGGATTCTCTGGTGCTCATAGGCTTCCAGTTCAGTTCAGTTCAGTTGCTCAGTCATGTCCAACTCTTTGTGACCCCATGAACTGCAGCACACCAGGCCTCCCTGTCCATCACCAGCTCCCAGAGTCCACCCAAACCCACCCACATTGAGTCAGTGATACCATCCAACTATCTCATCCTCTGTCATCCCCTTCTCCTCCTGCCCCCAATCTTTCCCAGCATCAGGATCTTTTCCAATGAGTCAGCTCTTCACATCAGGTGGCCAAAGTATTAGAGTTTCACCTTCAACACCAGTCTTCCAATGAACACCCAGGACTGATCTCCTTTAGGATGGACTTGTTAGATCTCTTTGCAGTCCAAGGGACTCCAAGAGTTTTCTCCAACACCACAGTTCAAAAGCATCAGTTCTTTGGCACTCAGCTTTCTTTATAGTCCAACTCTCACATCCATACATGACCACTGGAAAAACCATAGCTTTGACTAAACGGACATTTGTTGACAAAGTAATGTCTCTGTTTCTTAATATGCTTTCTAGGTTGGTCATAACTTTCCTTCCAAGGAGTAAGTGTCTTTTAATTTCATGGCTGCAATCACCATCTGCAATGATTTTGGAGCCCCCCAAAATAAAGTCAGCCACCATTTCCACTGTTTCCCCATCTATTTGCCATGA
>SJYC01119532.1:0-17998 GCA_006408675.1 Madoqua kirkii
TGTCTATAAAGTGGCAAATTGCGTGTATGCAATCACTTACTATTTTGCGCACACCTATCTACCCAAGGGCGATCGCACTCAAGACCAGATGATTCAGGCGGCACGCTCTGCCAAGCAGAACATAGCGGAAGGGTGCATTGATGGTGATACCTCAAAGGAGATGCAGATTAAACTACTTAATTCTGCACGCGGGAGTATGCATGAGTTGAAAGTTGATTATGAGGACTATCTGCTGACTCGTGGATTGGAACATTGGTCGCAAGCAGACCCTCGTAGTGTGCAGACTAAACGCTACTGCAAAACGCATAACGAAGCAAGAGATTATCAGGAGGCTATTCGCGAACGCTCTGACGAAACGATTGCCAATATCGCTTTGACACTGATACATCAGTATTTCCCAATGATTGAAGGATTGATAGAGCGACAGAAACGCCTCTTTCTTGAGCATGGCGGTATCAAAGAAGAGATGTCCTTTGCCCGCCGCAATAAAAGAGGATTCTGATAGTACCGAACGAGAATGTTAATAACAACTAACGAGAATTTTAACAGCAACTAAAGAGAATTTAATGGCAACAAACAATTTCGGAAATCAAGAATGACTATTCGCTCCGATAAATGAGTTTATGATAATTAAGCAACCAAACTAACCAATTCCCCCTATTTAGAGTATCCGAAATCCTTCGCATCCTTCAAATCCTCCGAGTGTTCTGAAAACTCCGAGCCTTCTGAGTTCTCCGAATATTCCGGGTCATCTGAATCCTCCGAGCAACTCTGAGCATACCCCAAGCCACACATCTCGAAAACGATAGCAAGTGCGAGTGTATGCTTGCATACACTACTCGCCGAAGCAGAGTTTGGCGACATTGGAACGAAGTGGAAATGTCGAAAAAAGGACGAAAAAAGGGCGAAAAAAGCACGAGGGGATACCGAGAGAAAAGACTGACCATTTGGGTACGCAAGCAGCCTGCTTGCGACAACAGAGAGCAATAAAAACAATAGTGTATTTATAAGGACTGAACTCTATCCGCATGGTTCTCGCAGCACAAACCAACGAAGTGTTTGTGATGCGAAAGGCGCAGAAATCTTGAGGGGTTAAACGCCTGAGCGTAGCGGAGGCGGTCAGTCCCCGAAAGCATTTCAAGCATGGCAAAAGCAGATTTAGAGGTTCCTTTTAATAGCATACATGGCAGACTTGACCAACAAAGTGAAGTCTATTATGCTAATCGTTTGGGTGAGAATGTGGTATCTCATTACCCCACTCACAAAGACCCTGCCAAGATTACGGACAAACAAAAGGCTCGTTATTCCACTTTCCAACAAGCCGTACAGCAAGCCGATGCCATTCTCCAAGACCCCAACCTCAAACAACAATGGCAACAACGCTTCAACGAACAAAAACGCACCGCCAAGAAACCATACAAACTCCTCCGCAATTACATCATCGCAACCATAACAAAGCAATTAGAAAGCAAGCCATAACATTCCCCAAACAACACCACGCAAAAGATTTGCATATTTCACGAAAAAATCGTACTTTTGCAGCGATTTTCAGAAACTTATCCTTATGACAACCGTTAAGAAAGATATTTTGCATGTACAAGGTATAGATGTGGGCATTTATACTGAGGACTACCGCAACGAATATATCTCACTGACTGACATCGCGCGTTTTCGCAATAGCGATGACCCACGCTTTGCCATACAGAACTGGATGCGCAACCGCAATACTATTGAGTTTCTTGGACTTTGGGAAAGTCTGCATAACCCCAATTTTAACCGTGTGCAATTCGACGCGTTTAGAAATGAAGCAGGGCTCAATCGTTTTGTGATGACACCTACCAAATGGATAGAATTGACAGGCGCAATAGGAATCACCACCAAAGCAGGGCGTTATAATAGTGGTACTTATGCCCATTCGGACATCGCCATGGAGTTCGCTTCGTGGATTTCGGCGGAGTTCAAACTCTATCTAATGAAGGACTACCGTCGCCTGAAGTTCGATGAGAACTCTCGTTTGTCCTTGTCTTGGAATCTAAACCGTGAGGTGTCAAAACTCAATTACCGCATCCACACAGATGCCATTCAACAGGACCTCTTGCCACCCAACTTGACACGAGAGCAGCAGTCGTTTGTATATGCTGACGAAGCCGATGTGCTGAATGTGGCATTGTTTGGTATGACAGCAACACAATGGCGAAAGCAAAACGCAGGCAAGAAAGGTAATATCCGCGATTATGCTTCACTTCAGCAACTGCTTGTATTAGCCAACTTAGAGTCATATAATGCCCTTTTGATAGAGCAGAACAACCACAAGCAGACCGTTTGCAAGCCTTGCGTGAGATGGCAATTAAACAACTGCAAACCCTTTCTTCACTTGATATAACCTCTCTGCCACAACTACCGCAGAGAACAGAATAATAACCAAACAATACAATATTTTTTGCCTATGAAACACCACGCACTGTAAGGCAGTGCAGACATATATAATACTTAAGCATTTTGCTTTAATACTTGTGCTCTTGAAGAAAACTCGACACTTTTTTTAAGACATAATAATGCACCAAGGAAAAAGCCAAGATGCTCATGCGTAAGCGTGGGCTTTTTTCCGTAGATATATTGGGTGCATTAAGGTAGTCGAGTTAAATCCTTTCAAGAGCCGAATATAAGCAAACTACAAAAAGTCTGCGCTTCTTTTATATGCCATTAATTATTCCTCAAGCGCACAAACTCTAAGTAAACAATAACAATCACTTATTTATAAGCCAAATCCTGCGAAGGCGTAAGAGCAGGATCAAAATTCATATCAAATGAAGAAATCTATTCTGAAATCTATTCTCATGAGCATGCTGTTATGCGTACCGTGTTTTGCCTTTACATCGTGTGATTCTGAGTCTGAACCTGATCCTAATAATCCTGATGTTAGAGATAACTTCGTCGGCACATATTATGCCATATTATCAGGTAGTTATGTAATGGATTATGCAGGGCAGGTTGTCAACCAACATATTGCCGATGGTGGTACTATAAAAATAACAAAAGATGGCAAGGGCAATCGCATAAAAATGAAGACAGATTTTTCTTCTGTTGGTACGGTGAAAGGTGTTATTGAAAATGATACCCTCATTCTTGACCCAGAAACAGCAACTCAAACCGAAAATGGGATTAAAATAAAACTGACATCCACTTATTCGCCTGCCCAACTGATTGATAATAACCTTACAATCGAAGCGGATTTATCTGGTTCTGTATATGTTAGAGGATATACCGGCAAAATCAAAGGTTCACAAACTCTAATTGCAACAAAGAAATAAATAATTACATGGCAGGATACACATTTGCACAAACATGTCAAACTCCTCCGTAATTATATTATCGCCACCATAACAAAAGAATTAGAAAACAACAACTAAACCAATTTATTTTTGCATAAGTCAAAAATTTTCACTACCTTTGCAGCGAATTTTATGAATACTATTCAACAACACTATGGACGAATATCGTTTTTATTCAATGACAGAGCCCAAAGACGAATACCTACACCAACTGATGCAGGAAGCGGCTCAGGATGCTAAGATGGCATCGGAAACAGCACATAAAGCATATTTTTCCAAAATAAACAGTATGATACAAAGTTTGTGAGAAAACCTATTCTCATAGTGATTGCAGGTCCTAATGGTTCGGGAAAGACAACTATTACCCGTCGTGTTATTCGTCACGAGTGGGCGGAGAGTTGCGAGTATATCAACCCCGATGAAGTCGCACAGAACATGTTTGGTGATTGGAACGATAAGAACGCTGTAATTCAAGCCGTCAAGTACTGTGAAGACCGCAGACAACAAGCCTTGAAAGAACATAAAGATTTGATTTTTGAAACTGTTCTCTCTGCAGATGAAAAGGTTGATTTTCTGCAAAAAGCAAAGCGAGAAGGCTATTTCATTAGGGTGTTTTTCGTTTGTACTGCAAGCCCTACTATCAACGCTATGCGTGTTGCAAAGCGAGTAGTTATCCGCCACGAGTGGGCGGAGAGTTGCGAGTATATCAACCCTGATGAGGTGGCGCAAAAAATGTTTGGCGATTGGAACGATAAACAATCAATTCTTCAAGCCGTTGAGTATTGCGAACAACGCCGTGAGAAGTTATTACAAGAACATAAGAATATCATTTTTGAAACAGTACTGTCAAGCGAAGGTAAGGTTGAATATATAAAGAAGGCGAAAGAATTGGGCTATTTTGTGCGGATATTCTTCATTTGCACAATAACGCCTGAAATCAATGCCGCTCGCGTCGCTAATCGAGTAATGAAAGGCGGGCACGATGTGCCAATAACGAAAATCATTTCGCGTTATGAAAAATCTATTAGAAATATTGCTCAACTGACAAACATTGTCGACAGAGTTTATTTCTACGATAACTCCATAGACAACCAAGAGGCGCAACCTCTATTTCGCACCGCCGACGGCAAACTTGCAAAGCAATACACTGACGCACTGCCCGATTGGGTGGAAACAATATACAATAGAGTTCATAACAATTAATAACAAAACAATCTTTTCCCGCCTATGAAACACCACGCACTGTAAGGCAGTGCAGACATATAACATAATATAGCATTAGGCTAAGAACTTGGATTGTTGAAAACTGGACACTTTCAAACAATTTCATTACCAAGAACAAGGCTTTTGATGCTCATGCGTAAGCGTGAGCCTTGTTCGTAGATATTTGGTAATGAAAGGTCGTCCAGAATTCCTCAACAATCCAAATAGAAACAGCAAAGTTTCACGCTATTTTTGTGTCCTATTGCTAACAACAGAACACAGATATAAGACCTTTTAGCACAGATATGAAACCTTTTACCGAAAACCTACTTGCCAACACTGTCGGCACCATCATTGGCATATTGCTTACGCTCGGCACTACTGCGCTTACTGTCTCAATTGACCGCCGTGCAGACGAGCGACAGCAAGGAATGCCCTTATTCGTAGTATTGACCATCATATCGAAGCCCTTGAAGAACATACTGCCGTTATGCAGTGCAGCGATTCGCTCAACTTGCTAATAGTGAGTAACATCTCAAATCTGAATGTCTTGCCTGACAGTACGCTCTTCGAGTGGTTGCAGTCACTGCTATACATTGATATACAAGTAACCGACTTTACCGCCGCACGCATTTTTGAAAGCAATATAGACACATGGCGCAATATCCGCAGTAATGAGTTTGTAGAATCGGTAGGCAAGTGCTTTGCGGCAAGCGATTTGCTAATGAAATATCGCGCGAGAATGGAGCAAGACAAACTCACTATTGTTCGGCTCAACTACCAATTAGAGCGGGACAACCCCGAACGCAGTGGTAGGCAAGAAACACTTGCGAAGCATTGTATGCGTTATGCAAATACACCCGAAATAAACGATTTTATGCGCCTGCAACACGAACTATATCTACCGTTGTTTCGTGCCACCACAACGCAAATAAAACAGCATAACGAGGAAAATAAACGATTGGTAGGAATAGAATGAGTGCAAACCTCGATGAAACCTCATTCAAACCTCGATAAAACCTCGTTCAAACTTAGTTCAAACCTTGATAAAAGACTAAACAGACGGCATAGTCCGCAATAACAATCAATAAACAAAAACATTAAAGCAATGAAAACTACAATCAAATTTGCAGCCTTGTGCTGCTGCGCTGTGCTTGCGCTGGTATTCACCTCTTGCGAGGAGACCGTCACTACTCAACAAGTCTATAAGTTTGGTATTAGTCAGTTCAATGGCAATGCCGACAACCTGTTGAAAGTTGAGCCTTACTTAATCGCCCACGGTGCGCCCGTCAATGAGCACGGCGGCAGCGATGCCACGGTTATCATAGAAGGCAAGAGCGACAAAGACTGCGACAAGCAAGCCGAGGCAAAGTTTCAGAGTATTACTGCTGCCCTTTCATACGAGGAAATTGCAGCGTTGGGCGTTACTGCATCATTCACTTACTCTGCCATCGCTATGAGAGCGACAATACAACTATTGTTACTATCGGTGAATGGAAATACCCAAAAGAGTAATTCGCAACCCTTTCTGCGCAGCACAAACACGAGGCGATTGGTCAGCCTTGTGTTTGTGCTGCTTGTTTTTGCCTATATGAGGATTTTTTAGTACCTTTGCAGGCGATTTTATAAATCATAAACGACTATGACTGAATTAGAAAAATGTAATGCAGGGTTGGCGTATTCCTATGCAGACCCCGAAATGGTTGCCCGCAAAGGCAACGCCATTCGTCAGTGCGAGATATACAATGCCATAGATGGCGAGGACTACGACGCACAGTATGCGCATCTCAAAAAGATGTTAGGGGCTGTGGGTGAGCGAGTATGGATAGCCAAGACTTTCGGTTGCGATTGTGGCAAAAACATCTTTATCGGCAACGATTTCACGGGCAACTTCAATCTGACTATTCTTGATATTCGTGAGGTATATATCGGCAACCATGTGATGATTGGTCCAAACACGCTCATCACCACTGTCGGGCATCCGCTGTCGCCGTTGGAAAGACGCGATTATATGGCAATAGCCAAGCCCGTACATATCGGCAACGATGTGTGGATAGGTGGCAATGTAACCATTCTGCCCGGTGTAACGATTGGCAATAATGTGGTCGTCGCCGCAGGTGCAGTTGTTACCAAAGATGTCCCCGACAACACACTTGTTGCTGGCATTCCCGCCAAGCCTATTAAGACCTTAGAAAACGATATCGAAAGCCACTAAAAACTGCATACAATAGCGAATAGCAATTCACTAAATAGTTGTTGCAAGACAAGCATTTGAATTTATATCTGAACATTGCAATGCACTTTTCCATAATGTTTTTCGTTTCAAAATATGCAAGCACTTGTATATTTGAAAAATTATCACTAACTTTGTCGGCGATTAATTATCATGGTTAGGTTTATGCCAACAAAAGAGATACAAGATATTATTCCAACTGTTGTTACCAAAGATGTCCCCGACAACACACTTGTTGCAGGCATTCCCGCAAAACCTATTAAGACCTTGGAGAATGATATAGAAAGCCACTAAAAATTGCATACAACAGCGAATAGCAATTCACTAAATAGTTGTTGCAAAACAAGCATTTGAAATTTTGTCTAAATATTTCAAAACTCTTTTCTACAATGTTTTTCGTTTCAAAATATGCACGCACTTGTATATTTGAAAAATTAACACTAATTTTGTCGGCAGTAAATTATCATGGGTAGGTGTATGCCAACAAAAGAGATTCAAGATATTATTCCAAAGATTCAAGCATATTTGAAGACTCAGCCGGTGGAGTATGCCTATTTGTTTGGGTCTGTATATGTTAGAGGATATACTGGCAAAATCAAAGGTTCACAAACTCTAATTGCAACAAAGAAATAAATAATTACATGGCAGGATACACACATGCACAAACATGTCAAACTCCTCAGCAATTTCATCATCGCTACCTTAACAAAACAATTAGAGAGCCAACAATAACATTTCCACCACAAAAACGCTCAAACCTTTGCATATTTGAAAAATAAATCGTACCTTTGCACCCAAAATTCCAGTATATAGCAAAAATGCATAGAAATGCATAGAATTCAACAAATATCAGTCAAAGACACCACCATTCGTACTCTTTCGCTGAATGGTATGGACTATATTTGCATTACTGACATCGCTCGCCAGCGGAATCCGCTTGAGCCTAAAGATGTGGTAAAGAATTGGATGCGCACAAAAAACACAGTCGAGTATCTCGTTTTGTGGAAAATGCTGAACAACCCTAATTTCAAAGGGGTCGAATTCGATCCCCTTTTGCGCGAGGCGGGTAGTAATGCTTTTACTCTCAGTCCTTCGCGTTGGGTTGAACTAACAAATGCTATCGGAATTATAACCAAGAATGGCGCAGGTGGCGGTACTTATGCTCAACGCGATATTGCTTTCAAGTTTGCGAGTTGGGTATCGGTTGAATTTGAACTGTATCTCGTTAAGGAATTTCAACGCCTAAAAGAGGAGGAACAGAAAGCCCTCGGTTGGACGGCAAAGCGCGAACTGAGCAAAATCAACTACCATATTCACACCGATGCTATTAAGGAAAACCTTATTCCCCAAGAGATTGATGACTATCATCGCTCGCTTATCTATGCCGAAGAAGCCGATGTACTCAATGTTGCATTATTTGGAAAGACGGCTAAAGAATGGCGTACAGCCAACCCCAATCTCAAAGGCAATATGCGTGATTATGCCACTATCAACCAACTCATTTGCCTCTCGAATATGGAAAACTTGAACGCAGTATTCATCAACGAAGGCATGCCCCAACAAGAACGCCTCCACAAACTCAACCAAATCGCCATACAACAAATGAGCGTTCTTGAAAATGTCAATAACCGCAAGATACTAAAAGCATAAATCAAACAATATAAACTAACTAAACAACCCCTTTCGCCTATGATTTACCGCGCACTGTAAAGGCAGTGCAAGACATACATAAATAAGCATTTGCTTTATTAAGGATTCTTTCAAACTTGGACACTTTGAAAAACGGCTTCCGAGATAAGGCAGATGTTCGCACTGTTAAGGTGTGAACTATCTGCATATATTGGAGCCGTGGGAGTCCAAGCCCGAAAGAACCAATATAAACAACATGAACCAGAAACAGCAGAAGTTCACATCTTTTTTGTGTGCATATTTATAAGCACCAGAAACGCAAATCATATAGAACGGCACTATCCAAACGGGCGCAACTACTTCCCACAAAAGCCTTATGTAGAGGGACTAATCATCAATCGCGAGCCAGATGCACAAACAAATCCTAAGGGCATAGGTAAAAACACAATGAGAAAAAAATTATTCTTATTCGCCACACTATTGGCAACCACCTTGGTAATGACCTCTTGTTTTGGTCCAAAGAAGATGACTCAGCGCATCATCCCTACTGCTGTCAACACCATCAACTCCGTACGATTAGACGAACTCAACCTCAAACACGGCTCTGACTACACCGTATTGAATACCGTCACAAGCGAGGCAACTGTGATATACAAGGAGCAAAAGAAAGGTACAAAAATCTCTCTCAAAGAGGAAAACAACGAATTTGAAATCACATATGAGTATGATAGCGAGCAAGAAAAATGGTATCGCACCGACTTCGACGGTATCGCTCGTTTTGGTTTCTTAACCAACGATGATTATACACAAAACTATTCGCTTATGTCGCCCGAATATGTAGTTCGCAATCTTGCTATCTACCGCGTTATCAATCAAGCAAAAGTGCGTGGCGCAGACGGCATCATCGAGCCTATCGTTTCTACCAATGTAGAACAGCGCGGCAAAGAAATAGTATTCAAAACAACTGTTGCTGCAAAATTAATCAAACTGAAAGCAGACGGTAAATAATCAACTAAATATCAAACAATCATGAAAAGTAAAGCAATCATCGCCTTAATGGCTGTGGCATTATGCGCCACCTCATGCTCTTCTATGCGCAAAGCATCTGCACCTGCTACTCCGCAAGTACAAACCCTTAATCTCGCTCTCGTTGGCAATCCTGTTGCCGACAAGTACGCTAACCTTGAGTATGGCATCCGTTTGAATATACAAGACGGTCGTGCTGACAAGCGACTCATTCAAGTCTATGATGCAGCCACAACAAGCAAGCCTACCGTAAATGTCAACCCGGGTATCGGCTCTTTCGTGCCCGAAAGCATGCGCCGTTATATGCGCACCATGGGCTTTAATATGGATGCCGATGTCGCTACCGACTATCTTATGCAAGTTACTATCAAAGAGTTCCATACCGATTGGCTTTCGGGCATTGGTTGGAATGGTACGGTCATTATGGATGTCAAGATTTTCGACCACAACCGCGCCATCGTATATCCCACTACCGAAGTGGCAGGTCGTGCAAGCGTTTATGGCAGCGCACAATCTATCTCACTCGCACAGCAAGCCATCAATAAAGCGTATGCAAATGCACTCGCTGACATAGATTGGGACAGAGTGGCTTACTTCTGCCATCGTGCTAAAGACCCCAAACAAGAAGCCAACAAGAAAGTGACAGGTGAAGGCAATACAGCACTTGAACACCTAACCGTGCATTGGAATGTCAACTCTCGCCCACAAGGTGCAGATGTATTTTGGCGCGTAATCTCACAAACACCTGAGGTTAAAAATCAAAATTATAAATACCTTGAAACGACCCCATACGAAGGCGATGAAACGATCAATATCAAGGGCTTAACATACAATAATGCTGGTAATGTGCAGATTGAAATCAAAGTAGAGAAGAAAGGCTATTATTCACAAACAAAGAAACTGAATATCCTTTCACTCATTGATGACAACGATGTAAGTTATATGTTCAAACTCGTTCCTGAAGACTAATGAAACGAACATTTTTAGCACTTTGCATATTTTGTCCTATATTTGCTTTTGCAGACATTATCGTTACATTCTCAAAGGGTAACATTGAGGATGTTTCGGTAGTGTCTGTCGGGGCAGACGAGGTCGTGTATAAGCAAGGTGGCACACAAAAATCGGTTGCTTCTTCTGATGTGGATGGAGTTCTATATGATGACGGACGCTATGTAACGCCACCATCACAAAACACTTATACAGAAACGACTGAAAGCACGGCTAATGACGATTGGGCTATTGAGGATTCCGACAACTTCTCCAACAACACTCAATCTACTCGCCAACACCGTGAACGCAACAATGACCGCTCAAACAGAGAGCGCAATGGTGGTAATTCAGAGGTAGGACAAGCCTTCAAACAAGCAGGTGTGGCTATCAAAGATGCATTCGGAACAATGTTCAACGCAATGAAGAAAGATAAGTCTTCATCCAAGAGTTCAAAATCCTCAAAAGATAGCGGCTCAGATAGTAGTGACTCTAACGATAACACATCCAATCAGTCCACCGCAGGTAATGACGAGAATTGGTAATTAGAATAATTGCCAATCGTGTGCAAATGTTGTGTAATAATTATATGCATGCAAATGTCATGCGACAATTATCGTGCATAACCATATCATATAGACACTCATTTGTACAACACAACCCAAAGGCGAACCACATAATGGCTCGCCTTTTGTTGTCTTATTCCATTACTGCGAACACTCCTCTCCTCTCTTATCATTTTCCACCATCATTTTACATTTCCTTCCCTATTCTCTTAATTTCGTGATATATTTTGCAATCTATTTGCATAAGTCAAAAATTTTCACTACTTTTGCAGTCGGATTTATAAGAAATCAATAATGGGCAGCGAGTTAGTGCCATATAATCAAGACGAGAAGAATGTAGTTATCTATCGCACAGAAGATAACACATTGCAACTTGATGTGCAGTTGGCTGATGAAACAGTGTGGCTGAATCAACAGCAAATGGTTGCGTTGTTTAATTCTTCCAAACAAAATGTAAGTTTGCATATTAACAATATCTTCAAAGAAGGAGAATTGGATAAGCGGGCAACTGTAAAGGAATACTTGACAGTTCAAACAGAAGGTAATCGTCAAGTAACTCGTCGTGTGCAATACTATAATCTTGATGTTATAATTTCAGTAGGTTATCGTGTTAAATCACAGCGCGGTACGCAATTCCGCATATGGGCAAATAAGATTCTAAAAGACTATCTGCTTCGTGGTTATGCTGTTAATCAGCAACTTCTGTACCTGCAAGAGCGGATGGATAATAAGTTCAACGCCATTGACAAGACGCTTGCGGAGCATACGAAAAAGATTGATTTTTTCGTCAAAGCACAACTGCCACCTGTTGAGCAGATATTCTTTGATGGTCAGTTCTTTGAGGCTCGTGCTTTGCTTGAACGATTAGTTAAGATGGCAACTAAACGAGTGATTGTTATTGATGCTTATGTAGATGCCACAACCTTTGAGATTCTTGATGTCCGCAATGGAGGTGTGAGTGCCGATATTTATTCCGACGGCTTGCATACCACCTTGCTCGATGCGCATAATGCAAAAACAGGTGTTGCACCTATCAACACGCACAAATGGTCGCATGCTTCGCATGATAGGTGGCTTGTGATTGACGACCAACTCTATCATTGCGGTCATTCATTGAAAGATATGGGAAAGAAACTGAGCGCAATAACTTATATGGAAACACCAGCAGATACTATTCTGCAACATATAATATAGTCAGTTGCAAACTTATTGCAGCAAGTCGCTTGCAAGACTATAAACCGCAAGGACATATTAAGTTACTTTTATTCAACCAGTAGAAAATCGCCAATTTAATACGCTTTGAATAAATAACCCAAAAGGTAACCACATGCACAATGTGGTTCTTGGTGGTTATTTGGGCGTTTGGCGATGCCTCTACTGGTATAAGAGCCACATTTTTTTATGATTACACTCGCCAACCTCAAAGACACACTCCTTCACATCGGCTTTGCCGAAACAGAAAAAGGTATCTTTACTAAGCAATACCCACATTTCAACTTCTCTGAACTGCGTGTTGATTTCAACTCGCAGAAAATCATCTATCCCAACGACATCACATTGGGCGATACCACCACAAGCAACTTCGACCACCCAGAAAACTTTGTTGTTCTTGAGTGTGTTACGCGCCTGTTAGATAAAGGCTATCGTCCCGAACATTTGGAGTTGGAGAAACGCTGGCAATTAGGACGAGGTGCATCAGGCGGAAAAGCAGATATCATCGTTTATAATCAGAATTTAACGGATATTCTGCTCATTATCGAGTGTAAAACATCGGGCAAGGAATACAATGAGGCTCTGAAGAAGACGCGTGAGGACGGCGGACAACTCTTTTCCTATTGGCAGCAAGAGAAAAGCACCAAATGGCTTGCCCTCTATGCCTCCGACTGCAAGAACGCACAAATCAACTACGACATCACTATCATCAAGTGTGAGGACGATGCCAACATTCTCAAGATGGCGCAAAAAGACAAATCTGTACAGACCTACACCAAAGCCCACACCGTTGAGGAGTTAGTCGAGGTATGGAAAGAAACCTACGGACAACAGATAGTGCAAAGCGACATCATCTTCGGCATCGACACACAAGCCTACCAAATAGGTATTCGTCCGCTGCGCAAACAAGACCTGCAAGACTTCAAACCCGAAGACAAAATTGTTAACCGTTTCGAAGAAATATTGCGACACAACAATGTCAGCGACAAAGAAAACGCCTTCAACCGACTCATTGCGCTATTCATCTGTAAGTTAGTAGATGAGATAAAAAAGAACGAATGGGACGAAGTGGATTTCCAATATAGGGTTGGTACCGACACCTACGAGAGTCTGCAAGACCGTTTGCAACGCTTGCACAAGATAGGCATGCAAGAGTTTATGCAAGAGGAAATCAACTATGTGGACGATGAGTATGCCGACCGTGTCTTTGCGCAACTCTCACAAGGCAAACGAAAGAAAGCCATTGAAGACCTGCGCAACACCATTCGTATTCTCAAATACTACACCAACAACGATTTTACTTTCAAAGATGTGCACAACGAAGAACTGTTCTACCAAAATGGCAAAGTGCTTGTTGAGGTGGTGCAACTCTTTGAGAAATATCGTATTGTCTATGCCTCCAAGCATCAGTTCCTTGGCGACCTCTTTGAGCAACTCCTCAACAAAGGTTTTAAGCAGAACGAAGGGCAGTTTTTTACGCCTATGCCCATCACACGCTTCATTTGGGACTGCCTGCCCTTAGACAAAGTGCTACATCCCGACACCGAATATCGATTGCCCAAAGTGATTGATTATGCTTGTGGCGCAGGGCATTTCCTCACTGAAGCCGTGGAAGCCATCAATGCCTATATGCACCAAAAAGGTATGAGCGAGCAAGTGGAAGAAAACCTGTGGGTAGAAAAGAATATCTTTGGTGTAGAGAAAGACTATCGTCTTGCGCGTGTGGCAAAAGTGAGCCTCTATATGAACGGTGCTGGCAAAGGGCAAATAGTCTTTGGCGACGGCTTGGAGCAGTACCCCGAAAAAGGCATTGTGAACGGCACTTTCGACATCTTAGTCGCTAACCCACCTTACTCCGTAGATGCATTCAAAGCGCACCTCAAACTCAAAAACAATACTTTTGAGATACTGCCTCTTGTTTCCAACAACGGTAGCGAGATAGAAACAGTCTTTGTGGAGCGTATTGCCCAACTCTTGCGCCCCAAAGGAGTGGCTGCGGTGCTACTGCCCAGTTCTATCTTGAGCAACGACAGCGAGACCTACGAGGCAGCACGAGAGCAGATACTCAAACACTTCTATCTCCGTGCCATCGTGCAACTTGGCAGCAAAACTTTCGGCGCAACCAACACCAACACCGTCATTCTCTTCCTTGAGAAATACAACGAACCACCCAAACGCAAAGAGCAAGTCAACGATTCCGTTGATGCTATCATGCAAAATGAAGTCAGTGCCGATTGGGAAGATAAGCAGATTCTTGATGCCTATCTGCAACGCATCGAAGTGTCGGAAAACGACTACACGCAGTTCTGCAAAAAGTCACTCACGCTTGCCCAACTCAGCCAAATACCTTATTTCGCTGAATATATAGCACGATTCAACACCTCTACCGAACTGACCCAACTCAAAAAGAAAAAGTACTTTACGCAGTTGTCCGCAGAGAAACAAGAGGCAGAGATAAAAGAACTATGCTACAAGCAAATACAAGCAATCGAGCGTGAGAAACTCTATTATTTTGCACTCGTCTATCAGCAGAACACGCTTATCATCTCCTCGCCTTCCAACAACGACGAGCAGAAACGCTTTCTTGGCTATGATTGGTCAAACCGTCGTGGCAACGAAGGTATCCAAATCAACAACCCGGGCGGTGTGCTCTATGATGATGCTAACCGTAATGCTGACCATACACTTGCTGCCACTGTGCGAGATGCTTATCATAACATACAAACACGCATTCCCGAACGCGAGCAATACTATACCTTCGCACGCCTGCAAGACATGCTCGACTTCGCCCGACCTACTTTCAACAAAGCCATCAAAACAACTCCCGAAAAGAAAATCATCATCAAAAGCAAATACCCGCTGGTGAAATTAAGTGAATTGGTCACAATAGTACGAGGTGTCACCTATCCAAAAACAGAACAAAGAATAGATAAAACAAGTAATATTGTTTTAACAGCCGATAATATAACACTTGATGGTAGATTCAGCGTTACTAAACAAATATATGTTTCAGATGATATAAAATTTTCTGACGAAAAGAAACTGCATGCTAAAGATATATTTATGTGTTTTGCTAGTGGCAGTAAAAATCATGTCGGGAAGGTGGCATATATTTCAGAAGATCAACAATACTATGCTGGTGGTTTTATGGGGATTTTACGAACATCAACTAGCAATATTTTATCAGAATTCTTATTTAATGTGCTAAATACAGAAACTATGCGTGATGCCATTAGGTTTGATAGTACTGGTTCTAATATTAACAACTTATCAAATTCAATTGGTAATACCCAAATTCCTCTTCCTCCTCTTTCTATTCAGCAGCAGATTGTTTCCGAGTGCCAAAAGGTAGATGAAGAGTACAACAACTCACGAATGACCATCAACGACTACCGACAAAAAATACAACAAGTCTTTACTAATCTACAAGTTATAGGGGGGGGTAAAAGACTGAGAATTAGCACATTGCTTATTTCATTAGAAGGGTATCAAACCAAAATACCACAAGAGGAGATACTGCAAGAAGGGCTATATCCTGTAATTACGCAAGAAAGTGAAAAGATAATTGCAGGTTATACTAACAATAATCAACCTATAACTGATTTGCCACTTGTAGTTTTCGGTGACCATAGTTGTACATTCAAATATTTAGACTTCCCATTTGTTAGAGGCGCTGATGGAACGCAACTGATGAAATTTGATTCGCAAGTCGTGTTTCCTAAATTTATGTATTATATCTTATCAAATACGGAAATTCATAATCAAGGTAAATACGAAAGACATTATAAGTATCTAAAAGAGATGCAAATTCCCGTGCCCTCTCTTTCCGACCAGCAGCGGATTATTGCCGAAGTTGAGCAATACGAAGCCGAGATACGCAAAGCGCAAGACATCATCAACACCTGCCCCGCACGAAAAAAGGCTATCCTCGACCACTACCTCAACTAACCAGTAACGACCAATTAGCACAAGGTCTAATAATCGATTTAGCAGGTGTGGATAACATCTCTCGTTATGGTTCTCTGTTTGGCAACGCAACTATGGTCGAGCAAATGAATATGTTTCCTGAATGGAAAAAGAGAACAAAGAATTAATTTATATGCACAAGTTTTAAGAATAATTTATTGGAGAATATTAACAACTCAAAACATAAACTATTACAAAAAGAGAATAAGCAAAAGCCTTTGTAGAGTCTATTGACTTTAGTAATTCTGCATTGACATTATATCTCTGAATGGAGCCCCTACACTTTGGGACAAAATCAAACTTTGGTTTAGAGATAACTAAACTGTAAATTGCGAAACATTGCGCATACTCATTTCTAAAATGCATATTACTTTTGGGGATTATAACCCTAAAAAGTTAATGAATATTTGGGATACTAATCTTTATTCAATACATAACTGCTTGGTTCGCTTAATGGTACATAATTGTAAGTATCATACACAGAATCATTCAAAACTACCTCGCCGACCAGATTGGCGTGCCTCGTATGTCAACCGACCGTCCTGAGTCCTTATCTCGCTACGCTCGAACGATCTAAAGGTGCATCGAACGCAAAACCCGTAACTATAAGTCGTAAGTTTTAGTGGCGGATTATATCCGCCGTAATGAAAGAAAAGACTGCGAAGGCTTGCGCAAACATGCGCAAGAGATGCACAACAAAACTGCGGGTAGTATCCGCAGGGAATGAACAAAAGTAAGAGCAAGGCATTCTAATGCGGATGTCTTGCTCTTAATTTTACGGATTTAATCCGAAGGGAATAGAAAAAAGGGAGAATATACGATATCCGTAAAAAAGCAGTACCCATGTTCAAAACATAAGTACTGCTTAATTTGGTATTTGATACGCACAATTAAAAAGTTTTATTCTTTCAAATAAATCTTTGGAGTAAGTTTTGGATATGTAGTTACTTCCCAATTATTAAAGTGATGGTCCTCTATATCACTAATGCGGTGTACTAAATCAGGATAATCTATTTCTAATTGGTTGATTACATCATTTAAGTCATAAGGGGCAGGATTTTTATGTCGTATCACGGTTTGCGTCTCGCCAAGAATAGTGATTTCTACAATAGTATCGGCAGGATCAGTGAATGATTCTAATGACCAAGATTCATCATTTATATATAATTTACTAATTTCCAATACTACAACCTCTTTATTGTCTGTCATTCTTTTAACATGTAGTTCATGAATGTCCGCTGAATGTGGTATAGAATCATGTTGCTCAGGATACCATGTTACTTGGCAGGGATACTGAGAGGGGTATATAATATCATTATGTGGGTATTCCTTTACATCGGAATATTTTACGCTCACCGTGTCGCTTACTGAAAGGATGTAAGCGCACCCAACGCGTGTATTCATCACATTTTGTGGATTGTCTGGGTTGTTGCCACCGCCAGGACAACTTTGCATTGTTAATGCAACAGAAATGATGCATATTGCATAAAATATCTTTTTCATATTATTTAATTTTGATGGATTAAACCATAATGTAAAAGAGAGGGGTATATAATATCATTATGTGGGTATTCCTTTACATCGGAATATTTTACGCTCACCGTGTCGCTTACTGAAAGGATGTAAGCGCACCCAACGCGTGTATTCATCACATTTTGTGGATTGTCTGGGTTGTTGCCACCGCCAGGACAACTTTGCATTGTTAATGCAACAGAAATGATGCATATTGCATAAAATATCTTTTTCATATTATTTAATTTTGATGGATTAAACCATAATGTAAATTCCAAAAATTCTTTTTGCGCATGTATGGATAGTAACTTGGCGCAGTCGTGTAACCATTG
>SJYC01119533.1:0-19339 GCA_006408675.1 Madoqua kirkii
CATCTTGATGAAAGTGAAAGAGGAGAGTGAAAAAGTTGGCTTAAAGCTCAACATTCAGAAAACTAAGATCATGGCATCTGGTCCCATCACTTCATGGGAAATAGATGGGGAAACAGTGGAAACAGAATCAGACTTTATTTTGGGGGGGCTCCAAAATCACTGCAGATGGTGTTTGCAGCCATGACATTAAAAGACGCTTACTCCTTGGAAGAAAAGTTATGACCAACCTAGATAGCATATTGAAAAGCAGAGACATTACTTTGCCAGCAAAGGTCCATCTAGTCAAGGCTATGGTTTTTCCAGTAGTCATGTATGGATGTGAGAGTTGGGCTGTGAAGAAAGCTGAGTGCTGAAGAATTGATGCTTTGGAACTGTGGTGTTGGAAAAGACTCTTGAGAGTCCCTTGGACTGCAAGGAGATCCAACCAGTCCATCCTGAAGATCAGCCCTAGGATTTCTTTGGAAGGAATGATGCTGAAGCTGAAACTCCAGTACTTTGGCCACCTCATGAGAAGAGTTGATTCACTGGAAAAGACTCTGATGCTGGGAGGGATTGGGGCAGGAGGAGAAGGGGATGACAGAGGATGGAATGGCTGGATGGCATCACGGACTCGATGGACGTGAGTCTGAGTGAACTCCAGGAGTTAGTAATGGACAGGGAAGCCTGGCAAGCTGCAATTCATGGGGTCGCAAAGAGTCGGACACGACTGAGTGACTGAACTGAACTGATATCATAGCTTACCTATCTGAAACTGATAATGGCTATAGTAAATAGTCATCAATAAAAATTTACTTGACATTTTTAGAAGTTGAGGGATCTTTTTATAGAGTCATACTGGATAATTCATTATCGTTAAAATATGTTTTGTAGGAAAATGAGAACTCTTGCCTTTCCTTTTTCTCTTTTGACAGGATCTCTCTGGTCTGGGACAGAGACATTCAGAATCACTCTATAATTCTCTAATACTGTACCTGAGACTGAATCATCTTTTTTTTTTTTAATGTTGTTGTTGTTCAGTTGGTAAGTCGTGTCAGACTGCAACCCCAAGGACTGTAGCCCACCAGGCTCCTCTGTCCATGGTATTTTCCAGGCAAGAATATTGGAGTGAGTTACCATTTCCTTTCCCAGGGGATCTTCCTGGATCAGAGATTTAACCCACGTCTCCTCCATTGGCAGGCAGATTCGTTACCACTGAGCCAGCGGGGAAGCCCAGGCAACCGAAGAGTCACAGCATTCAGTGATCTGTGTTTGAGACAGGACTTTTGTTTCTGATCATTCCAGTCACCTTTCCTTTGTTGATATCTGGAGGTGTATTTGGTGTGGATTGGTGCACTTTCTCGGTTGAGTCACAGAAGAGCAATGGGAAGAAAGAGAGCCGAGAAGGATCAGCGTATCTTCTTCTTCATATTAGTCAAGAGGGAGAGAGGAGGTCGTCAGCCAGGCATGTGGCTGTGCACCTGGGGACTTTTTAGCACATGACTTCCCTGAACCTCTGCGCTTATTTTCTAATTTGTGTTTTTGTCCATCGTTTGTAGCCCCGAGGCCCTGAAAGTGTTAGAAAGTAGGTGTTAATTAGTAAGAAGGTAGCGATAAAGGAGTGAAACTGAAATACAGGGCTCTCTGTGGTGTTACAACATGTCGTGAAACCACCTTTGTTTCCTTTGATTTGTAATTAATATCTTTATTTCCAGTCAGGTTACCCTAAACTTCCTTGTTTTCCCTAGATTGATTGACTCATCATGTTCTTAGGTTGCCCCTGGCACCACAACAGTTTGATTGTTGACTTAGGTTGTGAGTAATGCCTTCAGTGACTGCCAGTCAGTACCAGGGAGGGATTAATGTAATAGAGTGCGATATTCAGTACTGTCGAGTGGTGAACACCCAGCCCTGTGTCCAGTGGCCATAGTAGGTGCTCAGTAAGAGGCTGAGTGAGTTAACCATCCAAAGCCAGCAGGACATTCAAGATGATTAAGACCTTCTCCCCAGATCACTTATTAAATGAATACCTGGGAACCTTCTCTTATCTTTGTGGAGACAAACAGTACATGGAAAGTCAGCCCCACTTGCTTTTTACAGTGAGACAATCTCAGTGCGACTGGAAGAGGAGAGTCTTCTCTCTGTACTTACTGGATAGATATTCTCTGGCAAAAAGGAGATTCATACTCAACAAGACCATAGGAAGACCTTAGCATAATCATCTCCTGGCCCATAAAAATAAGTATTATTTTTTCCATATAGATAAGGAATAAAGCACAGGAGATATTATTTGTCTGGTATCCCTCAATAAAGCAAAAAATAATTGAATGCCAGGTTTTTCTAATTCTAATTATGAATTTATCACCTCAGTCTATCTTTCGTTTGGCTTTTTGGTTCCTTTCAATTTTCTTTAAAATGTTAATTAAATTATGTTCTTCCTACCTGAACATCAAGATAATTGGCTTATAAGAGCTCCCAGTGTGTGAGTGTCACCACAAATTTCACCTGTGGTTTTTTTTTTTTTTTTTCCTCTGAAAGATTTTAGGTGGTTTTAATCTTGTTTGGTTTTTTCCTATGTGGAACATTTATTTCACTAATAATGGGACTTCAAGATAGATTTAGCTCATTTAAAAAGAGTACATTTGCTGAAATTTCCATGACCTTCTCATTTTCTTGACCTCAAAGAGGATGAACATCGTTCCATTTTGTCCCTGATTTTTTTTAAGTGAATTTAAGAAATTCTAAAGGTAATAAATACTATGCTCAAATGACTTACATTACTTCACACCCTCCTCAGTTCTATGTCAAAGTATTTTTTCTGCTTTTCCCATAGAACATAATTAAATATTCACATTTACTCATATCAAGCAAATTTTAATAGACAGTGCAATTTTAAGGGAATATACTGTATCCAGTAATTATATATGACACTATTTAATTGGGCATTCTATTTTTGAGTTACTTTTGGTTGATCATAGATTCTTGTGATCCATATCTTAATTTTTTATTCTATTCTCCAATAAATGTTAGCCTGTACATATAAAACACTTCTTTGTATTTATAAAGTAGAATGAGTAGAGAAGATCATCAAATAATAATCAGTCTTTATGCAGAACAAACACCCTCCAGTGTCCTTAGCTAAGCTTAGGGAGAAATACTGAAGAGATGAGGTGAAAGGATTGTTTCAAGAGGTGAAATTCTAAAAGAAATTTAACCCACAGGGGTTGGGTCATGGCTTGCCTCTTTTATTGCTATTGTTTATGAGAAAAAAACTTTACTCATATAATATTGCTTGCATAGAATTAAGTTGACATTGTTTTCTAATAGTTATGAGTATTGTTGGGCTTCCCTAGTGGATCAGTGGTAAAGAATCCAGCTGCCAGTGTAGAAGACATGGGTTCGAGCCCTGGGTTGTGAAGATTCCCCGGAGAAAGAAATGGCAGCCTGCTCTAGTATTCTTGCCTGGGAAATCCTAAAAGCCTGGTAGGCTATGGTCCACGGGGTCTCAAAAGAATTGGACACGACTTAACAACTAAACAACAACATGAATGCTCTGGGTATATGTTTATTAAATGTGACTTTGTCCCCCCTATGTGATAGATATTGGTGCTAGACCTATTTCTATTGAAAGGAAAATATTTTCAATTCTGTCATTCAGCTTGTCTCATTACCAGTTATTGCAATTTTCATTTTTGTTTCTCTTTGTTCAGCTTTATCTCTTCTTTATTCAGGCATGTCTTGAGCAGGGTTTATTATGCAATTACTAGCTTTACTTCTTCTTGCAACTTCCTCATTGTTATCATATATATTTTTTTATGTTACTTGGGACACAAATATTTACTATTTTAGATAGGTTGTGTCTTTCACAATCTTATAATGATCCTTCATTGAGTTTTGTTCAGTTCAGTTCAGTCGTCTCTGAGTCTTTGCAACCCCCTGAATCGCAGCACGCCAGGCCTCCCTGTTCATCACCATCTCCCAAAGTTCACTCAGACTCACGTCCATCGAGTCAGTGATGCCATCTAGTCATCTCATCCTCGGTTGTCCCCTTCTCCTCCTGCCCCCAACCCCTCCCAGCATCACAGTTTTTTCCAATGAGTCAACTCTTCGCATGAGGTGGCCAAAGTACTGGAGTTTCAGCTTTAGCATCATTCCTTCCAAAGAAATCCCAAGGTTGATCTCCTTCAGAATGGACTGGTCGGATCTCCTTGCAGTCCAAGGGACTCTCAAGAGTCTTCTCCAACACCACAGTTCAAAAGCATCAATTCTCCTCCTAATTTCTTTGGAAACTTATCAATCATTCCCTTCTTTCTCTCCTTACTGACTCCTGTTCAATCTTCAAACCAAATAGTTTCTCTCTCCTTTAAAAAATAAAAATGGCTTCCTTGGCCACCTGCACCATCTCTTTCCTCTCTTTGCTCGCAGATGTCTCAGGAAGACTCTGTCCTTCCTCTCCGTCGCTTCTCTGTCACTGTTCCGTCTCCTTCATCTGTCCTCTCTCCTTATCATTTTACCAGAAAAGCCTTTCTCGTTGGCGTGGTATCTTCCTAATTGTCCTCATTCCATTCACCTTCCTTAAAGAATTTTTATCAATGACTGTCCTTCTCCTCAAAGATTTTCCTTCCCTTGGGAGTGAACTTTATTCTAAGTTGTCTGTTTCATTTAATTTCTTCGTCTGACTTCTCTCCCTTCCTCTGCCCTTTAAATGTATATATTCCTTCCAAATTTCATTCTTTGTCAGCCAAAGAGGATTTTCTTGAGTATGGTCTGTCCCTGGTCAGTTTCAACCATGTCCCTGATAGTATCTGTCACCCCTACACTAGTGGTGCCGACTCAGGCCTTACTCCTTAATCCTGGGTCTGGATTAACGCTGCATGAGCTGTAAATGCACCTTTTTCAGAGCCACACACAGAAACTGTGTTCTCCCTTCTGGATTTTTGTCTCAGGTCTTGGAACTCCAAACACTGCTCCCCATCACCTGACTTCTTTTCCTGCACCCCCTCATGTCTAGCCCATCTCCGAATCCTGACAACATACTGACCACAAGAATCTATGGGATCTAAAACCTTTGCTCCATTCCCAGGGCCCTAGTGCAGGAAAAAAAGAGGGGAGAAGTATGAGAAAGAGGGAAGGAAGGAAAAAAGAAGAGAGAGAAGAAAGGAGAGGAGGAGGAAGAAGGGATAAAGAAAAGTGAGAAAAAGGAAAAACGTTGAAGAGAGAAAGAAGGGGAAGATAGAAAAAGATCACCTGCTTTTTAAATTTTTTAAGTAAAGGTATTATAAGCATGCCTTTTAAAAAACTAAAATGAAAAGAAGATATAAGAAGAAAAAAATGCCACCACTCACTGACAAACACTATTGGTTTAGCCTCTTAAAACTGATTTCTCTGCCTCAAAATTCTCCTCCAACCTGTTCCCCATTCTCTCATCATAGGTATTGTTACAAAACAAAGTGAACAAATAGAAAACGAAATTAGTCTGGAATCCTACCATTGTTTCCCATGACCTGTGCAATCAAGTCTGTAGGCTCTGCAGGATGGCATTCAAGGCCCTTTGCATGTGTGTCCTCTCCCCAAAACTCCTCTCTCACAACAAATCCAATATCCCCATCACACTGGAGGACCAAGTTCTGGGAGAAGAATAATGGACCTGAAATGTCCTCTTCCTAATCCATGCCTTTGTCATTATAATAGATATATCATATTCATAATTTGATTAGCTATGTCTGGAAACACCAAGAGCTGCTTTCTTCAAGAGTTCGAGGTCTTATGAGGGCAAAAGATCAATCTAAAAGGGGTATATCGTAATCTCCGCTGAGCTGATGGGCGCTCGTAGGTGGCAGTCTCGAACACTGCCTGAAGGTTGGAGAAGCTGGAGAAAGAGTCACAAAGAAGGGGCCCCTTGAACCAAGTCTTGCAAGATTAAGCAGGATTTAAGTCTGTGAAATTGCGTCTAACACAGGAAGAAGCCCAAGTATCTCTGCTCTAGTCTTTAAGTGGGTTAAATCTTAGACAGTCCTCTTCCATCCTACCTATTAGGATTGACGTGGTGCTAAATGTGTTTTGTTTAAACAACAGATTGCTGAGTCTTATTTTTAACTCAGTCAATAACTTCTTTTGTTTTAATAATAAGCAAGTTTAGTCTGTTCACATTTTAAGCTAGGCCAAAAGGTAAGCTTAAGTGGTCTACTTCTTAACGTTTTAACATTAATGTATTTCAGGGGAAAAAAAGCATTTTAATTGCTCCTATTTATTTTTATTATTAACTAAATAAACTTTTATTCCCTTTCAGGAAATAAAAGGAGTCTTTCATTTCCCTCATTCAAATGTGTTTGTATGAATAGTCCCAGGTCCGTGGGGCCTTTGCTCATTCCCTTTGAAGTTGCAAAACTATTACATAGAGTTCAGTCTGTTAACTGGGGATTTTGACTTATTTCTTCTTTATGAAATTTATCATACATATTTGTTGTATCTTTTTAAAATTATTTTTTTAATATGTATTTATTTATTTTTGGCGGCTTTGGGTCTTTGTTGCAGTACGTGGCTCTTCATTGTCCTGTGGGGCTTCTCTCTAGCTGTGGCTCATGGGTTCCAGAGCTCATGGGCTCTGTAGTTGCTACATGCGGGCTCTCTAGTGTGGCACATGCGCTTAGTTGGGGAATCCTAGTTCCCTGACCAGGGTGTGAACCTGCATCCCTGAACTAGAAGGCAGATTCCTAACCACTAGACCACCAGAAAAGTCCCCATTTTTATATCCTGTTGTTTGTCTTTTTCATTTTGTTGGCAAGGGGGTTACTATCCCGCAGATTTTTCTCAAATCTGTGTACCCCAGGGTACACAGCATACAGCTCTTTTATTTAATTCTGCTTTTCCCTGCTTTGTTTGCTTTCCAGTTCTTATAGACAGTTCTGTGAGGATCTTTTGGCTTCCTAAGATGTCACGTGTATACATGTCAATGTAAAGGACTTAGTTGGTATGCAAGTGGCCACACTCCAGGGAGACATAACCAACAGTTTACTCGCCCTACTGGGTGCAGATAAGGTACTGACAAAGCATCCAGTTTAACTGGAATTCATTAATACTATGGGATGAGATGGGCTTGGGCACCTGGGCCAGAGAACCAAATACTAGTCCATAAAGGGAAGGTGTGAAAGGATGGAACTTCAAAGCTGCATGGAGCCCCAAGACCCCTCAAAGTCACATTCTCAGATAGCCAGCCTCCATCGCGGGCCACAGACTCCTTAGAGAGGCTGGCTTTGTAGACAGATTAGAGATCTTCTCCTGGGATTGCCAGCACTAAACAGTTATAAGAAAAGTGGACCATCCTAATAAACTGTATACGAGAGGAGCCTGAATAAAACCGGAAGAGCAGACCCTAGAAAAAGCCCTACAGGTTCTCTACTGTGTCTTTCCTGTATGTCTTCTGGACACATGCAGGCCACTTCTGTCTGGAGTTCTGGAAGTTCAGTGGGAAGACAAGTCCAGAGAGCACAGTGGGAAACTCAGAACCATTCCCATGGCTATGTCCGTGGAAGCATGTTGTTTGCTAGTCTGAATTGAGAACACTTTTTGCAGACCAAAATTGAAGGTGATGGATTCCATTTGTTTTCCTTCCAGAATGCTCCCCTGACATTGAGGATGTCTGTAGGTCTGGAGAGGTAGAAAAGATTCATTTCTGTACCACTTTTCATGAGTCTGCTTCTGTGTCTTCAGTACTTGATGCCCCTCCCCTTAGGCAAGCCCTTGTAATGAGCTCCCCTGTCATGAATTGTTGGAACCCACAGCCTGGCTCAAATGACGGAGGGGTGCCTCTTTGTCAGACACACGCTGTGCATCTGGCAGCATCGCCAGGGGTAACCTGATAGGGCTCACGATTTTAATTTTAACCAAAAATACATCTGCCGGGTTCATTTCAACTGACAGGATAAATATCGTATTTCTTGACCAGTTTGTAAACACCTTGCTTTTCATCTCCGTCTAACATGTTCCCTGGTGTTTTACAAATAGAAAAATCAACTTGGAGCCATATGGGACTGAGCATATGTGTTGTGAGTGTCAGTCAAGTGTGGGGGTAGCTTTGCGTGGAACAGGGTGTAGCGCAAGCAAGGCATGTGCACCTGATCAAGAGGCGTGGCGTGGCAGCCCCGGGGAACTGTCTGAGCGAAGTGAGTCTCTCAGTTGTGTCCGACTCTTGGAGACCCCGTGGGCTGTCTTCCCCCAGGCTCCTCTTCCCATGGGCTTCTCCAGGCAAGATACTGGAGTGGGGTGCCATTCCGTCCTCCAGGGGATCTTCCCAACCCAGCGAAGAACTGTCTAAGAAATCCCCACAGACAGTATGGTGTTGGGGCCACTCAGCAGCTCCCTGTGGACAGCTGGAGTTGTCCCTGTTACAGATGAAGGATGGAGCGTGTTAGTCTCAGGGTCCACATCCCGTTGCTTCTTTGGACCCAAACTGTTCTTAACCGAAGTTGATTTTCTTTCACTGCCTTTGAAAATCATTCTTTATGAATCTACTGTGAAGATTCTTCTGAATGAATCTAAAATGTGTGTGCTGTGCTCAGTCATGTCCAGTTCTTTGCCACTCCGTGGACTGTGGCCCACCAGCCTTCTCTGTCCATGAGATTCTCTAGGCAAGAATACTGGAGTGGGTTTCCATGCCTTCCTCCAGGGGATCTTCCAATTCAGGGATCAAACCCGAGTCTCTTGCATCTCCTGTGCTGCAGACAGATTCTTTACCTCTAAGACATCAGAGAAGCTTCTGAATGCAAAATGCAAGGCACAAATGCTGTTTTTGACAGTGAGACGGCCAATGGAGGAGGGACGGCACTTATTTTGTGAAGTCGGGAAGATAATCTGACATGAGTAAAATGGCATATAGAAATAATAAACAGATTTCCCAGTTCTAAGCCCCACTCCCAATCCTAACATAAATGGCATAAGTACTGATGGCCTTTTGTGTGAATATTTATAAGAGACCTTTTAATTAATCTCAAAATTCATTTATCAGCAATAATTTTCAGTGTCACGCTAGAGCACAAGGGTAGTAATGTTATACTCCATCTACAGATGGAGAGATCAAAGCTCACAGATGTTCAGTTTCAGAACTTGCCAGAGACCTGGAGTGATCAGCTGGGCTCTTCCCAATCCAGAGTACAAGCCTCTGGTTCCCACTCAGCTTTGCCCCACCAGACTTGGTAGCCCGGGGTACTCTGACCCGACACAAGGCTGGTTCTGTGAAATCAGGTCTAGGATTAGCCCTGGGATCCCATGGGCAGCTGGATTCAGACCTCACCTTCTCAGCGTCCTTTTCCTGCAGGCCAACCTCTTCTCTCCCCTCCACTCCTTCTTTTGTATTCAGTACTTTCTTGTTCTTGGTTGATTTCCACTGACCCTGAAAAAGGGTCAAATGATAACTAAGGAGTTATTAATTATAATAAGGTCACAGTTTTCCAAAAAAGTATAGGCATTTTGAAAGGAAAATCTGAATGGCAGTCAGGTCTTCTCAACCTTACTTTCTTTTCCTTGTTTCAAATGCTCTTTCTCTTTATTATCAGAAACCAGAGGTTCATAGAACTTTATATGGAAGTCCCCTTGAAACTACACCTCCATGCAGGCTCTGCCAGGCCCCCACATAGTGCCGGGACTTCTGAGGATGAGGGGGAACGAGGGAAGAAGGAATGGAAGGAGGACATGCATGTTCCCACCATCCACAGCACCATCATGCTGTGAAAGCTTAAAAACCTAAACATCCCTCATATCCACCAATGTCCTATGTGTGTGTGCATGCTAAGTCCCTTCGGTGGAGTCCAACTCTTTGCAACCCTATGGATCATAGCCCATCAGGCCCTTCTGTCCGTAGAATTTTCTAGGAAGGAATACTGTAGTGGATGTCCTTGCCCTCCTCCAGGGGATCTTCCTGACTCAAGAGTTGAACCCCATCTTACATCTCCTGCTTTGGCAGGTTGGTTCTTTACCACTCGCACCACCTGGGAAGCCCATGTTTGTGGCCAGATAGGTTCTAAGGCCCAATATGATAGAAAAATCCTACAAAATGATACGAAGTAAAACTCTGGGAATTTGTGACTGTTGATCATTTAAATTTTTTCAAGAGAAAAATACCTAGATAAAGAATTTTTAAGCATGGCCAGGATATCATAAAAAGACCATAAGAGTAATAAAAAAGACTCTTCAGTAAAAAGAGTCCCTAATACCATCACATGGGATCATTAAAGGCTAGTGGAGTTATTAATTATAATAAGGTCACAGTTTTCCAAAAAAGTATAGGCATTTTGAAAGGAAAATCTGAATGGCAGTCAGGTCTTCTCAACCTTACTTTCTTTTCCTTGTTTCAAATGCTCTTTCTCTTTATTATCAGAAACCAGAGGTTCATAGAACTTTATATGGAAGTCCCCTTGAAACTACACCTCCATGCAGGCTCTGCCAGGCCCCCACATAGTGCCGGGACTTCTGAGGATGAGGGGGAACGAGGGAAGAAGGAATGGAAGGAGGACATGCATGTTCCCACCATCCACAGCACCATCATGCTGTGAAAGCTTAAAAACCTAAACATCCCTCATATCCACCAATGTCCTATGTGTGTGTGCATGCTAAGTCCCTTCGGTGGAGTCCAACTCTTTGCAACCCTATGGATCATAGCCCATCAGGCCCTTCTGTCCGTAGAATTTTCTAGGAAGGAATACTGTAGTGGATGTCCTTGCCCTCCTCCAGGGGATCTTCCTGACTCAAGAGTTGAACCCCATCTTACATCTCCTGCTTTGGCAGGTTGGTTCTTTACCACTCGCACCACCTGGGAAGCCCATGTTTGTGGCCAGATAGGTTCTAAGGCCCAATATGATAGAAAAATCCTACAAAATGATACGAAGTAAAACTCTGGGAATTTGTGACTGTTGATCATTTAAATTTTTTCAAGAGAAAAATACCTAGATAAAGAATTTTTAAGCATGGCCAGGATATCATAAAAAGACCATAAGAGTAATAAAAAAGACTCTTCAGTAAAAAGAGTCCCTAATACCATCACATGGGATCATTAAAGGCTAGGGATCTAAAAACGTGTGCTCTTACTGACCCTGACCATAACTGTGACCATAGTCCCAAGGCCAGCTGAAGAATCAGCGGCTGTGGAGGTGGAGACCGTCATATCAGTCCCATTGTGGCATCTCACTGAATAGCAACTGGTGTGTGTCACTCAAGTGTGCACTTTGAGTGGCCGCTGCCGCTGCTGCTAAGTTGCTTCAGTCGTGTCCGACTCTGTGTGACCCCATAGACGGCAGCCCACCAGGCTCCCCAATCCCTGGGATTCTCCAGGTAAGAACACTGGAGTGGGTTGCCATTTCCTTCTCCAATGCATGAAAGTGAAAAGTGAAAGTGACATTGCTCTGTCGTGTCCGACTCTTAGTGACTCCCTGGACTGCTGCCCACCAGGCTCCTCTGCCCATGGGATTTTCCAGGCAAGAGTACTGGAGTGGGGTGCCATTTCCTTTTCCGTTTAGTGACCGCAGTTGACCTCAAATTATACCCTGCAGAAGTGCAGGGAGGAAGGGCATTAGTGACTGTGGAGCACCTGTTGCTTGACACCTGTTCTGTGAGGTGGATATTATTCTCTTGGTTAATAAGGGGCAAAATCAAGACCAGAATCCAGGACTGACCTGTGCCCAGCTGTGCAAGCCCTCTGCTGTGCTGCCCCTTATGCCAGAGCGTTGATCCCCAGCAAATAGGACCTTCTACCACTAGAGGGTAACATGTGTTTTCTGCTTGTGGTCCTCTCCTGCAAACATAAAGTCTGGAAACTGATGTTAAATAATTAATTCCAGAATTTATGAAACTGATGGCTGCTATGAACCACGAGAGAAGTGGCTTTTGAACAAGTCACCAGCACAGTATCTACTATTCAGTACTGATTCCCTCTGGAAAGGCGTGTACAGACTTGTGGGGCTCCTAACACGGCCTCCTGTTGAGGACCAAAACCCAGTGGCTCAGCTCCAGCCTGTCTCTATGTTTACTCTGGGAGGAACATTCCGTGTCCAGGAGGAAGGAAAGAGTTTGATCTTTTGGCCTGTCCTTTGCAGAATTGTATTTTGTACTTTGCAGTACTGATGCTTGAAAGTTACCTCTTAGATATTCAGAGAAATCATTTAAAACCGACTGTGGAAAATGTTTATACCTCTCTGAAACTTACCAGCTTCTCTTATGATGTTGGCCAGTGTATGCATATTTTAATTTTATTTTGGGGTCACCATAAAAAAAAGAAGGAACAGATGATATTTTGTAAAGTAACTTTGTGGGCTGGAAAACAGAAGGACCCAGAGCTGACAAAAGATAACCTAAAATAAAAAACTAAGATTGGTAAGACAGCACGATCAAATGGGGACTTGAGACTGTAGCTGGTGGATTTTATTCTGTAATTCTAATCAGCAGCAAGCATCTTATCCTCTACCATGTGCCAAGGTCAAGAGTGTCTGGAATTGAAAGTGAACTATACAGCCTGTGAGTGGCGGAATTCAAGTTAGATAGTTAGGGGGGAAAGCAACGTTTATCCCCGTCTAGTTCCTGTTATGCCCTCCTGGATGCTCTGTATTCTACTCTGATCAGCTGCTAGCATGTGACAGATGGGCTAGATCAAATAGAATTAACCAAATAATCTGTCAAATATTTCAGCCAGCCAAAAGTTCTGCTTAAGCCTTTTTACATTAATTAAAAACTCCAGCACCTGATCTCTTTTTACTGAGCTGCTCCTTTTTTATAGTATGATGTATTTATTATGTGTATTGTTTGCTGTCTGTTTATAAACTCTGGAGGAAAAGTCTTTCTTTTCTCACTGATGTATTCCAAATACATAGGATTATACCTAGTACTTAATAGGTACTCAATAAACATTTTCACAGATAATAGGAACAGAAAAGGGCTTTCCCAGTGGCTCAACAGCAAAAAATTTGCCTGCAATGCAGGAACCTCAGGAAATGCGGGTTCGGTCCCTAAGTAGGGAGGATCCCCTGGAGGAGGGCAGGGCAACCCACTTCAGTATTCTTGCCTGGAGAATCCCATGGACAGAGGAGCCTGGTGGGTTACAGTCCCTGGGGTCACAAAGAGTCATACATGACCGAAGTGACTTAGCACATGTGCACAGGAGCAAAAAAAGGCATGATGAGGTCAGGGGAAGCAGACACCAAGCCCCCCAAAGAAAGCTTACGAAGGAAGAAAGAAGACATTGTAAAAGAAAATGTCTGATAATTTTCTCACTTAAGAATAAGAAATACACATATCAAAACAATATAAACTGTTAACATCTTAGATAAGTAAGTTTATTTCTGATACCCAGATTACATCTGTTTTTCTCAGAAGGTTCATTTTTGTGTATCACTTCAACATTAGTTTGCTTATTCATTCACTCACCTCTTATGTGACAAGCACTGTCTTTGGCATCAAAAGGCAAAGCAGGTCTCCAATGCACTCTCCTATGAGTGGGTCTATCCCAGATCAGCCATCTTAAACAGTGTCTCTCCATCCATTACCCCAATTTGATAAAATATGGCACAGATAAAGCCAGGTCCAAAGATGGGATAGCTCTGTGGGCCAGCCTGTTTCAGGATAGAATGAGCAATTAGCCTGGGAAATTAACAAACATAATTTTACCGCCAGCCACAGAACAAACTCATAATCCATGGTGACTGTCTTCACAGACGTTTGCTGCTGGCCAGAGTGGATGACTCAGCACAGGCCGTCACCGGGAGAGAGACAGTACAGAGCTCCCTCCTTACTGACTAGGGTTCAAAAGCACCATCCTCATATGTGAGAAACAGCTCACTTATCCAATGTGTTGTACTGAACTAAGAGTGTGAGAAGATGCTCCCAAGCAAAGGCACACTGAGGGGTGGACACCAGAAAAAGACTCAGCTAGCGGAGGGAGGAGGGAAAGCTAAGGACATCAACAGCTGCATCACAGATCATAGAGTAATGAATTGTCGCCCCTGGGAAAGGTTGATTAAGGATAAACAGTGTGTCTAAATTGGTGCTCCTGGCCTTCCTGCCAAATCCTCTTCCTTCTGCAGTGTCTCCTTGCTCAAGTCCAGAACCAAGGAGTTACTCTGTACTCCTCGTTCACTCAGTCACCCACCTCCAATCCAGAATCTACTTCTCAGAATCTCCACCTCGGTCACGTTGCTCGCAGCTACCTTCGTCTCTCATCCAAATTACTGAAGTCTCTGGGACTTGGCAGTGCAGTGGTTAAGATCTGCCCTTTCAATGCAGAGAGTGTGGCTTCAATCCCTGGTGGGGGAGCTAGGATCCCACAAACCGTGCATCATGGCCAAAAAAAAAATTTTTTTAAATAAATAAATAAAATAGCAAATTATCGCAAAGTCTCAAATGTGACCTTCCTGCTTCCACCTTACCCCACCTTCTGACAGTCTAGTTTCAGTACCGCAGCCAGAGTGATTCTCATAAAGGAAGACTACATCATGTCATTGCTCAAAACTCTCGGGTGATTTCCATTTCATTGAGGACAAAAGCCAAAGTCCTCTCGACAGCCTTCTCATGAAGGCTGCCCCTCTCGCTGCCGCTTCCCCTCCCACCTGGTACCCCACCGCATTCCCCACACTCACCCGGCTCCTCTGTCCTGCCTACCGGTCCTTGAGCTCTGGAGACACATTCCAGCTTTAGGACCTTTGCATTGGTTCTTTCCTCTTGTGGTGGTTGTGTCGGCCTCCCCCAGATACCCACATGGCTAAAGCCTCGTCCAACCATTTATGCAAATATCACGTTGGCTGTGAGACTGACTCTGGCCCTGTTGTAAACTGAAGCCCATCCCCGAATATATCTGATTCCCTTCTTTTGACTCTATTTTCTTCCCTATGACTTTTAACAGCTAACATACCATATAATTAGTTACTCATTACATTTACTGTCTGTCTTCCCCCAGTGACGCATCTTATACGTCAGCTTGACCGGGCCACGGGATGCCCAGATATTTGGGCAGACGTTATTCTGGACTTTTCTGTGAGGATGCTTTTTGGATGAGATTAACATTTAAATCAGTAGACTAGACAAAGCACACTCGTGTGTGGGCCCCATCCCATGGGCTGAAGGCCTGAATAGGACAAAAAGGCTGAGCCTCCCCTGAGTAAGGGAGAATTCCTCCTGCCTGACTGCCTTCAAACTGGGGCTATCAGCTTTTTCTCTGTTTGGACTCAAACTAAACATCAGTTTGCTGGATCTCAAGCCTGCTTCAGATGGGAGAACTTAAACCATCATGCCTCCTGGGTCTCCAGTTTGCCGACTCACTCTGCAGATCTTGGGACTTGACAGCCTCCATAATCCCATGAGCCAGTTCCTTATAAAACCCTGTATGTAGTCACATCCTACTGGTGCTGCTTCTATGGAAAATTCTGACTAATCCACTCCCCACCCTACTTGGACAAAAGAGGACAGGGACATGAGAGAGCTTATCTTGTTACCACTCTGTTCCACCTCTTCTCTCCAGCCCTGGCACATAGATATGGCACTCAGTATATATTTGTTGAATAAATGAAGAAATAAACAGACCAATAGGTAGCAGTCTTTAGATGTATCTTTACAGGTGTGAACACAATCATCTCCACTTTATTACACAGTCAAGAGCTGTAGGCTTTTGATCTAAAGAGTAAAGAGCTGAGCCAAAGATCAAAAATGGTCTTCTTACATGTGCCTCATAGAATTCTGGATGTACATCACGTTTTTGGTTTCTTGGGGGTGGGGGTTGAGAGGTTGGTAGCTTTACACATGGCATTAGCCACACTTTCCCTTTGGGGTCATTGTGAAAAACCAAGCACAGCCATCCTCCAGCACTGATAGTATTCGAGTGTATGTGATCTGTGGCATGAGGGCGACTTAATGTCAGGAGAAGCTATGGGAGTCCTCTGGACTTGGAAGGAGCCAGAAGTCCCTCTTGGGTAACAAAAAAGCATCCCACAGTCATGGGGCAGCGCACAGGAAAAGATGGCTCAAGACCTGAAGACGAAGGGCAAGCAAATGTCCTTAGCCCTCAGTGTGCTCTGTAGAAGGAATCCTGTGAGGCAGGGGCCTTGTTTCTATATGGTCTGCCTTTCCAAACACAAGGTTCAGTGTGAGCAAGAAGAAAGAAAAAAGATGAGGAAAAAGGCGAGGAAAGAGATTCTGGCTGCCAGTGGCCATTGGAAGCGGGGGCAGGGCTGACCGGAAAACGACTGACTGTGAAGCAGCAAGAGAAGATAGACTCTCGGTGCAGAGTGGGGAGGGTCGCGCCAGCAGTCCTCTCAGGGATGATTATAGCTCCTGAAAACAGCCTGTGCGTGTGTGTGTGTTAGAAATGCAAGCGAAGAGACTGCTTTGCCTCCATTAAATGCCCCTGAAAGTGTTTCCATGGTAATGAACAGGCATAACTGAGAGGACAAATGAACACACAGGGAGCAGCCCTGCGGATCCCAGTGCCTCTCTGAAGCCGCTTCACAAGCTTCCGCTGCCAACCTTTCCTGGAGTCTGTTTACAGAAAACCAATTCCCTACAAAACTGAGGGAGACGAGTGGGTGGAATAAAACATTCTGTGAGCCAAAAAACTTGAGAAACATCAAGGTAAACAAGATAAATGGACTTCTTTAGTGACTCCACTAGTGTTCTGAGGTGGGTCTTGACTCACCAAAAGGGAGATGCTGTGTGCAGAGTCCTCTCAAACTCCATGGACCGGGATGCCCTGTTTGTGTTGAGCTGTTCACCAAACTGGAACGGGGGCTTTGTTGGATGCACTGAGGGAAGCGTGGCTCTTGAGAACAGCAATCAGTAGAATCTAACAAAGATTCTACTAACCTTAACAGAGAAAGCCGAAGGACTTCCCTAGTGGACCCGTGGTTAAGACTCTGTGCTTCCAATGCAAGAGGCGCAGGTTCAGTCCCTGGTCGGGGAACTAAGATCCCACATACCACATGCCCAAAACATTAAATTAAGTGTACAACTTGAAGAGTTTCAACAGACATTTTTTGAAAGGAAAGAGGAAGCTGATTTCTGATTAAGGACGATTAGAGTGCTGTATCAGTGCGTGCTAAGTCACTTCAGTCGGGTCTAACTCTGTGTGACCCTATGGACTGTAGCCCACCAGGCTCCACCATTTATGGGATTCTCCAGGCAAGAATATTGGAATGGGTTGCCATTCCTTCTCCAGGGGATACTCCTGACCCGGGGATTGAACCCTCCTCTTTTATGTCCCCTGTATCAGCAGATAGGTTCTTTACCACGAGTGCCGCCTGGCAAGTCCTGTGTCTGTGTTAGTAGCTTGGTACAATTATTGGTACAATCCACCTTGTGAGATGTCTCAAGACATAGAGCAGCTATTGCAATTTTTTGCACCTCCTGAGACTGAACTGGAAGCTAAAGATTTACATCATCTCAGCCATGTCCTGCACAAATGAATCTCAAAGAAAAGATCTAACTCTCCCTTTACCATGGGCCTGTTCATCCAGAGGAACAACAATGACCCAGTAAATGCAGTTGACTCTGCAGGGATCCTTCAGATGATGACACTGGTGGTTTAAACTGAGATTTATCATTAGAAAGCGGACAGAACTAGGGAAAACCAATCAATATGATGAGTGGCATACAGTCCATACTCTACAAACATTGGTAGAAAAAAATTTATAGTACTTTGGGAAAGGGGGGAGATAAGAGTTTGGGATTAGCAGACACAAACTACTATATATAAAATAGATAAACAACAAAGTCTTACTGTATAGTACTATGAGAAGGCAATGGCATCCCACTCCAGTACTCTTGCCTGGAAAATCCCATAGACAGAGGAGCCTGGTAGGCTGCAGTCCATGGGGTCGCTAAGAGTCAGACATGACTGAGCGACTTCACTTTCACTTTCCACTTTCATGCATTGGAGAAGGAAATGGCAACCCACTCTAGTGTTCTTGCCTGGAGAATCCCAGGGTCGGGGGAGCCTGGTGGGCTGCCGTCTGTGGGGTCGCACAGAGTCAGACACAACTGAAGCGACTTAGCAGCAAGTATAGTACAGGGAACCATAGTCAATATCTTACAATAACCTACAATGAAAAAGTATGAAAATTAATATGTATGTATAACTGAATCACTTTGCTGTATACCACGAACTAACACAACATTGTACATCAAATATACTTTAATTTTTTAAATGTATAGCAATTTGGATTTTTTTTCATCTTAGAGAACTAGTTTCTGATATATTATTTTAGACTTTATAAGGCTGATAAATTGAATGGTTTTGGCAATTCTCTCCAATTTTAGAAATTGTTAGTTAGTGAAGTCCTGTGTGTTTAAGTAAAGGACAGTGAGATTGCTGTTCAGCTTTAATGTTCAGAATCTCTTAAAATAAAATTATAGGTGATTATAAAATTCATCATTGTTAGAAGCCAGACACCACCTACCCAGAGAGGGAGAATGTTGATGTCTTTTCGGCTAGCTCCATAAAATAAGTTGAAACAATGACAAAGGTACAAGATGAGATTCTTCTCGACCATCCAATCTACTCTCTTATGCTGATTGTGGGTAACCAGGTTAAGCTTTTGATTTTCAACTTAATTTTCACTTCTGGTTTCTCTCTGCCATGATTTTGTATGTCTTTATTGATCATTGTTCGTTATTGACCACTGCTTCCTTCCTGGATCTCAAGTAATCTAGCTAATCCCATGTACCTGCCATGAACCCAGCATTTTCTCAGAACGCATTTTGTCAAGTCCAGTTATACAGAAGAGAGGCACTAGAACTTCATATGTGCCTCACACACAGTAGTTTAGCAGCACAACAATCCATGAATGGAAAAGATGTGTTTTCTGTGATGGGACTATCATCTTTCTATATTATCAGGGAAAGACTCTTCCTATCAGAACCTATATAATGAAAATTATAAATCTCAATATGAAGCAGCTAATGTTAAGTTTGTTCGTTTCTATCATCTTATGACCCCTGTTGTTGCAGCAAGATTCAGGAGATGAGATATTCTGTTCAGTCACTCAGTCGTGTTTGACTCTTTGCAACCCCATGAACCACAGCATGCCAAGCCTCCCTGTCCATCACCAACTCCTGGAGTTTACCCCCACTCATGTCCATTGAATCAGTGATGCCATCTAACCATCTCATCTTCTGTCGTCCCCTTCTCCTCCTGCCTTCAATCTTTCCCAACATCAGGATATTTTCAGATGAGTCAGCTCTTTTCATCAGGTGCACAAAATATTGGACTTTCAGCTTCAACATCAGTCCTTCCAATGAACACCCAGGACTGATTTCCTTTAGGATGGACTGGTTGGATCTCCTTGCAGTCCAAGGGACTCTCAAGAGTCTTCTCCAACACCACAGTTCAAAAGCATCA